>BQNB010048370.1:0-42598 GCA_026074375.1 Tanacetum coccineum | reverse complement strand
AAAATATTAAAACTATTTTATTATACTAAAAAGACAGGGTAGAAAGTGAAACAAATGAAAGTAAAGGGTAGGCGGGGTAAATAACAAAAAATTACACTACAGTGAAAACAGATAACCTCTAACTATTTAAAAAGTACCAATTAAACCCTACGATTTAGCTTATTTTTGGCTTATTTAAAAAGTAAAAATAAGCAAATACTTAAAACTAAAAAGTTGAACTTGAGCTTTAACACTAAAACTTTAATAAAATCTCTTTGAACTTTTAACAATTAAATAAGCTAGAAACTTAGCTTTTTATACTGTGTCGCAGAAACTAAGGTTTAACTATGAAAATCTAACTTTTTCAAACTTTGGCTTATTTCTAGCTCATTACTTAATGAAAATGAAAACCAAAAGTTGCTATATGAAGATTAAGATGTGTATTAAGGATTTCTAAAAAAAGAATAAGCTAAAAGTTAACAAGATTAAAAAGAAATTTGCTATCAAAAAGTGAAGATTCAGGCTTAAAACTGTTTTTAAGCTATACCTAATAAGCTAATTAGCTTATTACTAATTCCTAGAAACTAAATTTTTGGAAATAAGCTATCCTATGGTTATTGAACAAACCTAGATAAAAGGATTTTGATAAATTCAACTAGAACTTAGAAATCAAAAGAAAATAAGCTAGAAATCTCAGCTGCTACTATACCACTTTTGCAAGAAGATTTAAGCTAATCTAAAGCTTGGAAATGAAACTTAAAAGATGAATTTTAAAGAGCTAATAGAGTACTACTTAGATGCTTTAAACTAAATTCTAACTCCTAATTATAAGTGCTAAAAAGACAGCTTAAAAATGATAAGCAACAGCACTTACTGAGTTACTTACTATTTATGCTGATGCACTTGGCACCAACTCAAATGCAGGCCAAATCTCTAAATTTAGAACTCTCACACTAACTAACTAAATGTATATAAACCTATATTAACCAATCTTGAACCCTAGAATGCTATGAAACACTTAACTATAAATCTACTTGAACCTAAACTGTCCTGGTGCTAGCAAAGGTTTTTGAAGCTTTAAATTTTAAAATTCTACAAAGTAACTCTTAAAACCTATTTAAAACTTGTAAACTTTGAAAATCAAAACTATGCAAAGTGTTTTGACATTCTCTTATTGACTTTTAAGGTCAACTACACCTTAACCCAAACACTACTTATACTTTTTGATCACTTCTAAACAGCTTTTGAAATCTATTTTTAAACTAAATATCTAGAAACCTTATATCTACTCTATCTATAACTAGTCTAGTTGAACTATTTAAGCACTAAAATTCCTAGTTTATGTTTCAAAAATAAGCACTTTCTCAGCTAGCTTAATCTACTTATTATGACAGAATATTAGAAAATGACAACTTAATAGATTCTAACTATAACAACTTTAAAACCTTTGAATATCTAAGCTATCTAAGTGATATTGAATAGGATTAAGCACAAGAATACAAAGGAATAAGCTATATGAATTAAGCTAAGTGTGTGCTGAAATCAAAAGTTATGGAAGTGAATACCTTGAAATTTGAGTTCAGAAACTAGCAATCTTTCTGAATGAGTGGCTTTAAAACATACTCCTAATGGCACCTTGCCTCTAAACCAATAAGCTATAAGCTCAATAAGCTTCTTTGAGCTTATTACTCCATAAGCTTCCAAACTCAGTTTAAATTGAATTCAAAGTGAACATTATTGAACTTTAATAGACAAAAACAGTATTTAAAAGATTTTTTATAATATTTGAACAACTTGAGAACTAGAGAAAACTCAATAAGCTAAAATGAGCTTATTACAAGCTTATTGAGTAAAAACAGCTTATAACATGAAAACTTTAAAACAAACTCAACTGAATTAGTTTTATTTCTTAAGAAAAGGAGAGTACAAGAGAAGAAACAAGTGGTACAACTGAATTGAAAGATTAAAAAACTTAATTCGACAAAATGAACAGTAAACGAAATCTAAAAAGAAAAATTACAAAATAAACTGAACTAAAACTCCCTCACACTAATTAACTATCTCTTATTTATAGATGAGGATGAAGAAAGGATGAGACATTCTCTATCTTCCAAGCCGTTGATCACTTCATTTGAATTTAAGCCGTTGGATTGCTTTGGTGATGTGTTCGCACCAATAGGAGGCTGCCACGTCATAGAAATGACGTGGAGATGGTAAAATACGAGGTGGGATTGAAGTAGGGAGAAACGGGAAAGGAGAAAAAGGGATTTGGGTTAATTCGGGTTTTTGGCGGGAAAAGAGGTTAGGGGTGGTTAGGGGAAAAAGTAACCCGCGTTTGTTTTGAAACTTTGGAGTATATGCACAACTAGTCCCTCTGTTTCTTTCTATAAAGTGTAGTGTTAAATGATTTTGAAACTTGTCATAATTGGCCCTTGTAGTTTCTATCTCCTTTTTCCTCTTAATAAACCAACTTTCTAACTTTGACATCTTTGGTCCTTGGACTTTCAAAACATCCAAATGAACCCTTGAACTTTTGAAAACTTGTCATTATTGATCCTTTGACTTCAATTGGGTCTTCATTGACTTTCTTCTCTTGTTGTCGGGCTGATCCAGCTTTGATAACTTTCCTCAAATCTCTCTCTTGTACTTGTCTTTTCCGTTTCTTGTTGGTTTTTGCTCGTTTTTGCTCTTTTTGACTTTGATATCCTTTCCTGCACATTATGACACAAAAGCACACATATTTCCATCTTTTGGCATATTTTTGGCTTTTATTGGCGAAATCCTGGGTATTTTATATGTACATTTTAACACTTATCAGTTGCTCTAACGGGATACTAAGTAGACGGCGGGTTTGTGTAATTCGTTCATAACTTAGGAAATAGTTACATAGATCATCACAAGTGTGACAAGGCAACAACACTAGGAGAAGCAATCTAGGGAGTAATACATGATTAAATAAACACAATCTTTTATCTTATTGTTATCACCAGTAGCTTAGTTAATATTTAGTTTAAATAGCTAAAACCAAACCTCCCTTTAATTATATGATTTACTTGCTTTCTATAAAATACAAAAATACAAAAAATAATCTTCCCTCAACCCTTAGAATTCTATAAGACCGTGATCAAGCCTTCCTAACCTATTCCTTGAGTGAACGATAAACAACCTCGGGTCTTGCCTATACTACACTACAAAGATTAGGTGCACTGCCTAGGGAGTTGTAAAACTTCTCGTGTAGAAGTCCTATGACGACCGCACATCAAGTGCACATGTTAACAAAGCCACAAGTTTTTTATGATAATATTCACAAACAAGCTCTAGGTTATCAAAATCCGTTTTATCTTAAGAAAGCTCAGCGGATAAAACTAACCTTGTATGATGGTATTGTTAATTCTGCTAAACATGTTGCTATGCTTGTGATTGATAATGAAGAGACATTGATTTTGGAAGAAGAGAGTCAATCAAAATTGCATGAAAAAGAAAAGGATCCAGAGGCTATTAAACAAAACATTTCTCATAAACCTATTGATTATGAAAAATTAAATAGACAATCTGAAGATTTTGGGAAACGTTTTACTCCACAACAAGAATTATCGGCTGAACAAGCTTTTTGGTTTCGTATATCCAATCCTACCATTGAATCTTCTAATAAACCACCTGTCAAAGTGGAAGTTCCCAGTGAACTACCTAAGGTGAGTTTGGTGAATGCAAGCCTTAAAAAGCTTAAATTCCACCTCGCCCAGTTTGACTCTATGGTAAAGAAGAGGACAACACATGATGCTCGTACAAAAAGTGAATGGGGGTTTGAACATAATAAAGTTGTTTTTAACAATGAAATTATTCCATTTCTAAAATATTTAATAGACATCTTCAATGTGTTTGATAAAGATCTTCTGAATGAAATAATGGAAGTACAAACAGTTTTTGACTAAATGGACGATGTTGTTCAACAGTCTTCAGTTGACAAACAATGTATAGAAATTACTAAGAAATAATTACTTTTGGAAAATGATCGACTCTTACAACAAATCATGTCTCAAGATGTTCTTCTGACTGTGATGAATTCTATGTCTTTGATTGGTGAATCTGTGAATATGGAAACAAAGAGAAATGAATCTTGTGATAAGTGTTTCAATCTTGATGCTGAGCTTTTGAAATCACAAAATGCGCATAATGATCTTTTGAAAAGTTACACACAACTTGAAAAACATTGTATTTCTCTTGAATTGTCAATACAACTTAATCAAGAAATTTTTCAAAAAGATGAAACTTGTAATAATCAAAATGCTCTTGAAATTCTAGAATATTTTGAAAATAATGATTTGAAAGCTCAGCTACAAGACAAAGACACTACCATTTGTAAGTTAAAGGAAATTATAAAATCAATGAGAGAAAAGTCCAAGGAAGAGAATGTCAATTATGATTATTGTGAAATAGAGGCCAAAACGTAGAATTGGAAAATAATGTGGCAAAATTGCTTTCGAAAAACGAGCGTCTTTGTAAAGAAATTAATCATGTGAAACAGGTTTTTAAAGATCAGTTTGACTCAATCAAAAAGACAAGTGTTCGTAATACATAACAGAGTGACTCTCTAATTGATAAACTGAACTTAAAATGTGCTGAAAATGAGGATTTAAAAGCTCAAATTCAAGATAAAGTTTTTCTGATAACATCATTGAAAAACAATTTATGAAAAGTAAAAGAAAAAGAAATTGTTGATATTGTTGTACAATGTTGATATTGCTGCACAAACACCATCTGCGTACACTATTGTTCCAAGCATGTTTAAGCTAGACTTAGAACCTTTGGCTCCTAGGTTATTGCAAAAATAGGGAGCTCACTAGATTACCTTAAGCTTACACTCAGGCACAACAAGCTGATATTCCTCAGGGAATAGTCGAACAAGCTAAAGCAAAACAACCTTTAGATAATGAGTTAGACTTTACCTGTAAGCATGCCCAACAAATCCAGGAGTTACTTGTATATGTTCGAGATGCATGCCCTAATGCGATTAAACTTAATGAGAAAAAAGGTTGTTGTCACACTTAAAAACAAGGTCAAGAAAGTTAGGTTTCCTGAACCTCTCATATCCTCAAGCAACATTAAACAGGTAGAGTCATCTACAACATTAGATTCTAACACACATGTGTTGTCTTCTACAGGATTGAAGTGTTCTACTAGTAATTGTGGATCAAAGCCTACAAGCAACAAAAAGAATGATTAAGATCTTGCGAACACACGTAGGAAACATGAAGAATAAAGTAGAAGCCTGCAACCTAGGAAAGTTATAAAATGAATAGTGTTGTTAACCTATTCTCATGTTATTAATGTTAAGCATTCACTGTTAAATGTGAAATTATGAACCTATTTGGCTACTTGTAAGAAATCTATGTTGATGGTTGTTCATGATATGTTCTTCTTAATTTTGTAGAATATAGGAATAGCCTTGCTAATTCTGCTAAGAAACATAAAAACAAATTATTTGGAAACCTACGGGGTATTGTATTCATGAAGTTGACTTAAGTGGAAATTAACAGGCAGAACTTTCACTATAGTTGGTAACTCGTGCCCTTTAACTAGGATCACTTCAACTAACATAGTGCCTACTAAGAAAACTACTTCCCACTCAGTTGAAACACAAAAACCAGAGCTTAAGTCTACAGGCAGGAAACCCAAAAAAAATGTAATAATGTAGGTTCGGAGTAAAAAGGCTAAGATTGTTGTGTATCAACGAATGTTAACACTCTGAAACCCAATCATACGTGGGGAATCCAATGCTATATAGAATTCCTTCGTCTTCTTCTTTGTCCATGGCAGGTTGTCCAAATTGTTCTATAAGTATCTGGGATCGGATGTTCGGAAATTACAGGACAGGGGACCGCTCTCGCTCATGAACTTTGTTAGTAAATTTATGGGTACAGTTAGATCATAGGAACTATCATATTGCAAGGATTTCTTGGAGATATGGTGACTATCAAATGGAAAATGTGACTATCTCAAGAGTATACTACGTCGAGAGGCTTGGACATAACTTATTTTTTGTTGGTCAGTTTTGCGACGCGGATCTAGAAGTCACATTTTGGAAAAACACTTATTGTATTCGTAATTTAGAAGGTGTTGATCTACTTTATAACAATATAATTTTATGAATGTAATATATCCATCTTTTAAAGTTAGATGAATGTACAATCCTATCAGTTATATATGGAATCACTTTTTTCAAGGAATTTTTTTTCGCTTATATTACATTACATTTCTTTGCTAAATATCTCATATGCAATTTAACCTGTATACTTCAGTTAACGGACTTCGAACAACCTATATATGGAATCCTATCCTTCATATCATTCAGCTAATCATACACATGTCAAGTCAATATCATATATTCATTATTTATAAAGGTACATTATTCCTATAATGTACCGTTTGCAACCATCATATCAAAAAACTGAGCTTTAAACATTATCGGCTGCCCTAAACCCTAATCTCATGAAGGGTAACCCTTAAAGTGAATACACCATGCTACTAAAGATATGTACAAGCAATATAACATCTTTTTTTGAAATATAAAATCCCTTCAACTCATAGTACAAAATCTCTAAAAACTCAATTTACAAGTCAGATTAGCATGATCTCTAAAATAGCCGTTTTTTTTACCTCCGTTTTCCATTCTAATTTCTTCACAACACTTAAGCAAGATACTACATTCATTTTTACAAGGTTTAAACCTCTAATTATTCAATTCATAAGCCTTTCATACGTCGTTTTATACTCAAAACCCTAATTTCAAACCATAACCACTAAAACGAGCTAGTTTCTGATCCATGACGTTGTCTTGAATTTTTATCTCATTGTAAACCTAATCCAATACTTAAATAAGTTATAATAACATAAATTAACAACCATACTCATAATCATTCCCATCATCATTTCATCATTCTACCTCAAATTATTCTAAGGAAACGAATCAAGAAAACCCTTATTGTGACCCTAATTGTGATTTTTGAACCCGTTTACTCATTTTTAGACCATCTCATTCTCATGTAAGCAACCAAGAGTCATGTAAACCATAAAATGATTTTACTAAAACCTTTATCTTCATTAACCATCCTTCTTCACAATGTATGAGAATTACAAAGCTAGAAAACCCTAAAAGCCTTATATGAACTCTAATTCCAAGCTACGGCTTATTCTTTCAATTTCAATCTATTTTAACTTAAACCAACGACCAAAATTCATTGATAATACTTTATATAATCCCTAGGATCTGTATTCCATCATTCCTAATCAAGAGTATGCAAAATATAAACCAAGAAAGTCAAGAAAACCCTAAACGTGCCCTAATCAAACCCGTGACCTCATTTCTTCAATTCTAAATAGTTTTATAACCAAACCAATTACTAATCTTGCTAATCCTTCCTATATCAGACCTTGGCTACATATATTAACTATCCTTAATCATTTATACACAAATGTAAGCTTGAAAACTTGTGAAACCCAAAGTCGAAACCCAAAACAGCTGATAACCCTTCACCATCAATTTTGACCATTTCAACCTTCCAAGGTAAATAACTTATGTGAACCTCTTCTAGAATCCCTTAAGCAGCTTATTCACCTACTTAGACCATTCCTTGGTCAAAATTGAGAGCACATGGCCTCTCTTTTGCTTACTTCAGCCGCGGCAAGCTCCAAACACAAACACCTCATCAATCTACTATCCTAGACCTCCACCATTGATTTTCTAGCTTAGACACATCATACACTAGACCTATTACATGTCAAGACCAGATCATAACCCTTGCTTACTCCTTATACCTTCAAATGGGTATAAATAGGACTCCTATGTGTTCATTTTTCTTCATCCCCCACTTCCTCCTCTATAACCCTTACATAGAAGCAATACTTTGCTCTAATAGATCCTAAGTGATCTTAAGAAGGCTCAAGTTCAGAAAGGAAGCAAAAGAAACCAAGAAACGAAGCCCGGGAGTCGTTATTCTAGGCGTACGAAGCCGAAAGTCCCGATTCTGACCCGTTTCCAAGCCATAAGCTCAAGACCAGGTTCTCTAAGCTTATGATCTGCTTTTATAACGTTATAATGTTCATATGATCTTGCTAAAATCATAATATAAAGCTTTGAACTCAAAAACCTAAGTGTTATGCCTTTTTGATCCAAAACCGTACACCCGAAACCCTAATTTCATGTTTTTACTTAAACTATGTGTTAAACTTGTAAACTTTTATTATAATATATTCTAATAAGTTATTATAATGTTAAAATAAGTTCTTTGATAAGTCATGAGAGAATTTGATCTTAAAACCCACGCGTTTTCATTTTAAAACCCTAATATGACCCGTTTTACTTCCTAGCTTAACGAATAGTTAATTTAAACTTGCGTTGTGTTAAATCTTCATATTTTAGTTTATTATAACTTATAAATGTCTATTGAAATGTTAAAATAAGCTTGCATGGCAATTTGGACATGTTTTGTAATTATAATCCATGCAAGGGGTATATATCGTAAATTTCAGAAACTTATAACTAAAAGGACTAAAAGTGTCATTTTATTAAAGTTATAACTACAAGGGTCTATTATGTCACTTTTTAAAGTCTAAGGTTTATTTTGCATATCAATAAAAGTTGAAAGACAATTAAGTCGGTAAAAATGCAAACCCTAGGGGTCTACCAAGGGTATATTTTGCCATTTTTCAAACTCAAGGGTCTAAAATGTAACATTTTGAAAAAGTATAAAATCATATTCAAAACATTACCCAACATAACTTTAATTAATGTTTGACGTGCTTAACATCTCCAGATATTGAATAAAATGCTTAAAACCGCTTATGTTATAACTATTATATCATTCATCATTGATGTGCTTTCAAAAATCATGTCCCGGATCCATATCGTACCACAATACTAGGGAGCTTCATATTAAGGAGTTTCATCTTGGTATTACGTTCTGACTGAGTTGTTGGGTTTACGATTTAAAGTGCCCTAGCTCCTCAAACGTTTACTGAATGACTTCTGAATTATGATGGCCCGAACGGTGTTATGATAATCTTTATATCAAAATCAACATCAATATTCAAAAATTACATATTCAATCAAACTAAGACTTAACATATATTCACAGGTTGCCTGTGACGAAGCCGTTACTTTCATTTCATATACATTTGCTATCAATTTCCCTATAACTGTTCAGGTGAGTTCATAGCCTCGCATTTCAATATTTCAAATGTTTTATAAACCCGCGAGGGGGATACATGCTATAAACATGAATGCAATTATTTCTGTATGCTATTTCAATTTACTATTGCCTAAGTAACTGCTTTGCCTTTAAGTCCCCATAATCATGAACCGTTAATTACTCTCCGTAGTAAGCGCGAATGATGTGAATAGATCTATTTGGGCTGGACTCCCCGTTGGTGTACCCAGTTACGAGTAACCAATTGCACATCATTAGAAATCACGCAGATGTTTTGGCAAAGGCACCCGCAGGGGCTATAACGTATCACCATACCAAAATGTAGGTTCGAGTAAAAAGGCTAAGATTGTAGAATCTAAGAATGCTAACACTCGGAACCCATTCATACTTGGGGATCAATGTACATATATTCCATCTCTTTACTCTTGTCATGACTGGTTGTCCAGATTGTTCTCTGGTATCTGGGATATGGTATGTTCGAAAACATATGACGGGAAAGCCGCTTCTCTGTCATGGAACTTTGTTAGTAAATTTATGGGTATAGTTAGATTCGGGGAACGACAATATTGGCAAGGATTATTGGGGATTGGTGGACTATAGCTGGGAAAATGCTACTATTTCAATAGTATAATATGTCGAGGGGCTTGGACATAACTTATTTTCTGTTGGTTAATTTCGCGACGCAGATCTTGAAGTTGCATTTCAAAAAAACACTTGCTTTATTCGTAATTTAGAAGGTGTTGATCTACTTTCCGGACCCGTGACATAAATTTGTACACAATTTCTCTTGATGACATACTTAAAACATCTCTGATTTGTCTTCTATCCAAATCATCAAAGACTAAGATCTGGTTATGGCATCGTCGTTTATCTCAGAAACCTTAATGGGCTTACAAAATGCGTCAAGTGATCAATGCATATCTATTCCTAATATATCTTATGCATATCACTTTAGCAGTACTAACTATATAACTAACAATACTAACTATTATAACTAACAGTATTAATAAACTAACAGTACTAACAATTTGTACTGGCAGTACTAACTATAACACTAACAGTACTAATGACTTAGACTATTTTATCTAATCTTTACCAGCAGTAGTTTCTTCAACTAGCAGTAGAAACTTGAGAGGCCTTTATTCCCAACAGAGAACAAAAGTTGAAACTCCTAAGGCCATCATCAAATGCATCAAAAGTATTCAAGTTCGTTTGAATGCCACTGTCTATAATTTTCAAACAGATAATGGAACCAAATTTGTCAATCAGACACTTCGTGAATTTTATGAAAATGTTGGCATCTCGCATCAAACATCTGTTGCCCGCACTCCTCAGCAGAACAGAGTTGTCAAAAGGCGAAACTGAACTCTTGTAGAAGCTGCTCGTATAATGTTAATATTTTTTTAAAGCTTCATTATTTTAATGGGCCGAAACAATCAATACAGCCTGCTACACCCAAAACCGTTCATTAATCCACCTTCAATACAACAAAACTCCATATGAGCTTATGCAAGATAAGAAGCTGGATTTATCATTCTTTCATGTCTTTGGTGCACTCTGTTATTCTACTAATGACGATGACGACCATGGTAAATTAGATGCAAAAGCTGACATTGGTATTTTTGTTGGTTACGCGCCCGCAAAGAAAGCGTTCAAAATCTACAACAAAAGAACCCAAGAAATTATTGAAAACAATTTCATGGTTGATGCTGACAGTTATGGGCTTTTGAATAAATTTTGTTTTCAGGGAGACTCTTAGGAGGACTTCATTCCTAGGACTTCCTGCAACATCCAGTTCAGGAATCGTTCCAAAACTGTTTCTCAACAACCTTGTATTCTACCAGACAGAGATGATTGGGATCATTTGTTTCAAACTATGTTCGAGGAGTAACATCAATCATCCATCTATTGATGTTTCTCCAGTTCATATCGATGCCCATTGCACCAAGAAGCTGCTGTTTTAAGCCGCATTCTCTTGTCGTTAACTTCCATTGACCAGGATGCTCATCAAAAAGTATTCCATAACACATGAAACTTGAAACATTCTCCTATACATTTCTCAAGGTTTTGAAGTATCTCCAAAATCGCTAACTTTGCGTGATGAGCCACTTCTTGAATCTATTCATGAGTTACTCAGACTTATCAAGGAATCATCATCGATGTTGAGACAAAATCAACACTCCATTTTGAACACCTTGGTTAGATGGTCTATAAGGATCATCCCTTTTGCAAGTGATACGGAAATCCTTCTCGGCTCTGGTCTATTACGAGGGAAAAACAACTCCAAAACTGATGCCATGTGGTGTTATTTTGAGCCTTCCTAACTTCGGTAGAACCATACAAAGAACTTCAAGCACGCAATGACTGAACTGTTTTGGAATGAATGCAAATACAATAAAGTAAGTCATGAATTTCAAAGGACTAGAGTTAGGAAATTGGTTATGTTCTGGTCCAGGATAAAGTTTTATTAATCAAAATAAAGTGGATTTATCAGGGTTCAAGACTAGTTTGAAATTTGGGGGGGTACACTAAAGAATAAGGCTGTGGAACTAGTTACTCAAGGATTCAGGCAGAAGAGGGATGAATTTCAGCGCTGGACTAGTTTGCTAGGATTCAGCTGACTAGTTGCTCATAGGATTCAGGCAAGTAAGGCCGGATATCTGTGGTATAAATGAGAAATATGGATAAATTTCGAGGAATCATTTGCAATCGGTTGCTAGGAATTAGTGGCCATCCGTATCTTCGTAGCAAATTGGCAGATCATAAGAATATGACAACTTACCAAATAGACGTCAAACGGCTTTTTAAAATAGAGAGCTCAAAAGAGAGGGTCAAAGTTTCTCAGCCAAAATGGATTTGTTGATCAGGAAAACTATAATAGGTCGTACAGCTAAAAAACAGGCCCTCTATGGTCTCAAACAAGCACCACGTGCATGGTACGATATGCTGTCAAGCTTCTTAATCTCACAAATTTCTCCAAAGGTGCAGTTGATCCAACATTCGTCACAGGAAAGCTCGGAATGACTTATTACAGTTACAAATGTAATTGTTGACGATATAATATTTGCTTACTAATACTGCTTGTGTAATGAGTTTGCTAATCAGTTTGACCACTAAGTAAGATGTCAATTGGATGCGCAGATGACATTCTTCTTAGGATTACATAATTTCTCATGTCTCTAGAGGTTTCTTTATAAACCAATCTTAATATGCTTTGAAATTGTTAAAATAATATGGTATGTAAACTAGTGACTCTGTAGACACACTTTTATGGTAGAAAAGAGTATCTGGTGAAGTTCTACTAGGGAAACCAATTGTGCTACACTTTACGTGGTATGATTGGATCCCTCTTGTATCTGACCATCCAGTAGACCAGACCTTATTGATGCAGTCTGCTTTTGTAACCCGGTATCAGGCTAAGCTACGAAAAGCACTTAAACACTCCGGTTTAGGGATCTTTCGATTACCTAAAGGAAATTAACATAGTCTCTGGTAACTCAAGGTACCAGTATGATATGACCGTTATGAGATGCAAATCAAGCGGACATGGGTGGTTGCCAAGACACCTAGACGCTAGTAATCAGGAAGTGCTTCAATTCTAAGGTGACTAAATACTTGTTAGCTGGTCTTCAACGATAGCAAAAGGGCAAGCCATCCTGAGTATAGAGGCGAATATATTGCGTTATCTGCGTGTTGTACTTAATTTTTGGATGCGTTCAGAGCTAACAGATTATAACTTTCAATTCAATAAGATTCCTCTGTACTGCGACAACAAGAGTGCGATTGCCTTATGCTGTATCTATGTTCAACACTCACGAACCAAGCACATTGATGTTCACTACCATTTTATAAAGGAGCAAGTGGAGAATGGAATTGTGGTGTTTACTTTGTCGGATTGCATATCAAACTGGCTGACATCTTAACCAAACGTATGCCAAGGAAAGATTTAACCTTTTTGATCAAAAAGCATTGGTATGAGAAGCATGCCTCCGGATACGTTAAAAATTGGCAGAAGGAAAACAGACGAGTGATTGTGGTAACATATATCCTGTATCATATGTACATAAGAAAACATAAAAACATAAAAATATTTTCTTTTTATATAAAATTTTTTCAAAAACAAAAAAAAAATTAAAAAAAAAATCAAAAAAATATAATAAAATGATGTATCTCTGACATAGTCTTTGAAAATATCGATAAACATTTAAGGCACTTAGAAATGTCATTTAATAATGTACAGAGGCTATGTTAAATGAAGTTTCGTAGCAGGATTTTCAAAGTTTCAAACATGCCAAAAATGGCTTTGCTATAATTTTAGATAGCAAACCGGGGTCATCTCTTAAAGGCAAAGTATTTCAAAAAAGAAAATACTTAACCTGCATAACGGGAATTTATCTCAGGCCATGGTCTACTTTATGATCCATGCTCAAAGGCGTGACGATTACTTTGCATCTCAAACCCGTGCTTTTAGAATTATACCATGTGGTACATGTCAGTTCGCTTATGTGTCAATAATAAAAGAAATCTTATTTTCATGGTGCTTGATTGTCAAAAACTAATATAATTCATCTTTAGAATTTCATCAGATAATGCTTTTCAAGATACATTTGGACATCAAATCTACACTACATCTCTTTATAGAAAACGGTGTATTATTTTAAGGGGGGAGAAAACGTCAACATATTTCTTCATAAAATTGCTTGTTTGTGATAAAGGAAAAGGTTTTAAACAATAACGGGTTAACAATTAAAGGGGAGTTAATTAAGTTTAGCTTATGTGAGCCTTAACTGTTATGTGTTTATTCCTTTAGGGAGTTTGTCTGCATATATAAGTTTCTAGGTATGCTAGTTAAAAACATTAGAGACTATTTATGCCATTTGTTAAACTTTACTTGCCTAATAAAACTTGTATAAGAAAAATGCATATGATATTAAACTAGAGGGGGCAAAAGTGTCAAAAACGAAATTCGTTTTATAACCCTTTCACCCACCCCGTCCTTTTACACATACAAACACACACTTCGAAAATATTTTTCCCTCCCCTCACTCATTCAAAAAATCACCATCAATTGTTTTCCATTTCTAGTGATTATCAAGCAAAAAGGTATAACTAAAATTAGGATTCCCACACCCTAAACTACATATTCCTCAAAGGAATTAAAGTTTCATCTACGCTTGATCTCGAAAACCTTAAATTTCGAATTAGGGTTCTTTGAAATCGAATGTGATTAAAACCTTAAATTGATTGAGGGGTTTTGTTAGTTAGGTGTGTAGAACACTCGGTTTAAAGAGTTTTGTTATTTATTATCATTTCAATGCGTTTTTATTTGATTATTGTACACGAAAATTTAGGTTTAGGAAAATATTGTAAAATATTTGTGGGCTTGGTGTGGGTTAGTACTCATGTATATCCTTGAATGAAATAGAGTTATAAAATCCATAGCTTGTTTGTAAATTCTTGGTTAAATGTGTAAAATCATGTGTTATATGCTTGTTTTTGCTCATTGATGATGATTCTATGGCTATTTGTTGTTATGAATGTTCCTTAGTGGTAAACCACTTATATGAATGCTATTTGAACATGTCTTGATACATATAAAATCATGTTTGTGGTAATATGTGCTATGAAGGCGAGTTAACAAACTGCCTTTGTGAGGTGAGTTAACAACACCTTTTAAAGGCGAGTTAACAACTCCTTTCAGAAGGCGAGTTAACAATACTCCCTCACAAGGCGAGTTAACAACTTGGCTTCACAAAGCAATTTAACAACATCTTTAAGGAGGCGAGTTAACAAACGTATTAAGGAGGTGATTTAGCAATTCCATTAAGGAGGTGATTTAGCAATTCCATTAGGAGGCAAGTTAACAACCCCCTTTTAGAGGCAAATTATCAATATCAATTAGAGGTGATTTAGCAATGACTTTAAGAAATTTTAAGATTGAATTTTTTAAAGGCAATTTTCAACTTAAGGTAGGTAGCTAATTAAAATTGGTTAATTATGCAATCTAATCAAGTTAAGTAGGCTATATATCAAGGTTCAACAAGGATATCTGAACATGTCTTAGGTTACATTATTCTCTACAAGTTAGTTTGAATACGATTCCCAAAAACATTATTTTAGTTGTCTTAATGCCTTTTACATTATGCCCAATTAAGTTGCCTTTCGGATGATTAGATCTTATTCAATCGTGATAAATGCCTTAATGAGCCCAATCACTAAAATGATGTCGCAACATGAATCAAGCTTAAGTATTCAACAATCAAAGGCCTTTTAGTGTGTTATATATAAAATTGGTTATTATATAAACTGTATTGGTCAAATCTTAGCAGAAACATGAATACCACTCAAGCTCAACAGAAAGCCCTTGATGATGCTCTTGTTGCCCCTGCGGACCGTCTTGAGTTCGGGAAATGCAACATGAGACTCAAAACAGACATCAAACCAAAAGAAGCTACATTTCAAGTGGTGCTGGATGCTCTTGCTCTCACTCCCTTCTACCATGCATTCCTTATCACTGCAGATGTTCCTGCCATTTATATGCAAGAATTTTAGGCAACAGTTTCCGTTCATAAGTCATCCATTAGATTTACGATAAACAAGAAGAAATTCTCTTTCGATGTTGAAATTTTCAAAGAAATTCTCCAGATCCGTCGTAAAATTCTAGGACAAGAGTTTGAAGACCTCCCACTGGAACATGACATTCTCTCTTTCATCAGAGATCTTGGACACACTGGAGACATCACCTATCTTACTGATGTGAATGTTGACTACTTACATAAACCATAAAGAGCATTTGCTACCATCATCAACAAGTGTCTAAGTGGCAAAGAAACTGGAATGGACAAGATTCGTCTGTCCCGTGCTCAAATCCTCTGGGGTATGTTCTATAAGAAGAACATCGACTATATGTATCTACTCTGGGAATACTTCCTATTCCAGATTGAATACAAAGATGCTAAGAAGACAAACAAAATGTCATATCCCAGATTCACAAAGATCATCATCGATTACTTCATGTCAAAGGATCAGTCTATTTCGAGAAGAAACAAAATGTTTTGGCACACTCCTCGAGATGATACCATGTTTACTTCTATGAGATGTATCTCTAGACATGAAGATAATTAAGTATATGGCACCATTCTCCCAAAGGAACTAACAAACCAAGCAATGTTGGAATCCAATGCTTACAATACATACTACGCTTTTGCTTCTGGAGAGAAAACTCCAAAACCAAAGTACATTTGAAAGAAAGCTGATTCAAACACATCTCCTAAGAAGAAGCCTGTTCAAGCTACTAAAGGTACCAGACTCAAGTCTTTAGCTAAGGTGGCTAAATCTGAAAAGACGAAGCAACCTGTAAAGATGCCAAAAGCCAAAGGATTAAATGTATTATCTAAGGTTGCATTAACTGAAGCTGAACAAATAAAGCTAGCTACCAAAAGAAGCAAGACTCAATTTCACATCTCTCACGCAAGTGGCTCATGTGATGGAGTTGACACTCAGTCAAAGATTCCTGATGAGCAACAAAAAAGGTCTCTGGTACAAATGAAGGATCTGGTGTCACACCAGAGGTTCCTGATGTACCCAAATATGACTCAGAGAGTGAAGAAGAATCTTGGACATTTAGTCAAGATGACGAAGTTGCTGAAGAAGAGTCAGACAAGGATGATGACAGTGAAGAAACTAAATCAGATAATGATGGAGATGATCTTACTCATCCAAACTTGTCAACGTATAAAGCAGAAGATCAGGAAGAAGAAAAAGCAGATGAAGAAGAATTGTATTCTGATCAGAGAGTGTCAACACCACCAGACTCACTGAAGAAGAAGAATATAAAGAGGATGATGATAAGGATAAGGAAGGTGAACATGAAGAAGAAGAAGATGATCTGTATAGAGATTTGAATATTAACCTGGAAAGATACGATGCTGAAATGACTGATGCTCAACCAAATCAAGACATGGAAGATACTTATGTAACTCTAACAACTGTGCTTCCAGTAGTGCAACAACAAAGTTCTTCTATTTCATCAGACTTGGTGTCAAAATTCATTAATCCTTCTTTGGATACAGGCATTGACTCAATCTTAAATCAAGACACTCAGTCAGATACTCTCGTCAATGTACCAGTTTCAGTTGCTGCAGAGACACCTTCTTCTGCTACAACAACTCCTCAACCACCTATTCCCAACATTCAACCTCTACAACAAACACCAACTTCCACAACAACAACAACTAATCCAACAATGACTTTGCTATAAATTCCTAACTTTGCATCCTTATTCCATTTTGATCAAAGGGTATACGTATTAGAATCTGAAATGTCTGAGTTCAGGCAAACAAGTCAATTTGTTGAAGATGTCTCTTCAATTCCAGGCATTGTTGATATGTACCTTGCTTCCAAGATGAAAGAAGTGGTGGATGTGGCTGTTCAACTACAAACAAACAAGCTCAGAGAGGAAACTCAAGCTGAGAATCAAGAATTTTTTAATCAGGTAGACTCAACCATGAAGGCAATAATCAAGGAGCAGGTTCAAGCTCAAGTCTCCAAGATCATGCCAAAGATTGAGAAGTGCGTAATAGAATCTCTGGGAGCTGAAGTGTTGGTTAGATCAACCAATCAACCTCAGACGTCTTACGCAGTAGTAGCTTCACTATTAGAATTCGAACTGAAGAAGATTCTCATTGACAAAATGGAGACCAATAAACCGATAGACATATCAAACACTCAAAAGAATCTCTACAATGCATTGGTCGAATCGTACAACACTGACAAAGACATCATTACCTCATATGGTGATGTTGTCACACTGAAAAGAAGACGAAATGATCAAGACAAGGATGAAGACCCCTCCGCTGGATCAAACCGAGGGTCAAAGAGAAGGAGATCAGGTAAAAAAGCTGATTCATCAAAAGAACCAAAAAAAATAAGGAATCTAAGTCCACAAGTTCTTCAAAAAGTGCATCCAAATATAAACCAAAATCTTCAGGCAAGTCTGCTCATGCAAAGGAGCATGATCAAAAGGCTGCTGATTTGGAAGATCAACCACAACAAGAGTTCAACACAGGAAATGAAAATGAATCTCTTGTAAGAGAGGCATTGAATGAGGATGTATGGCATAGGAATCCTTCAAGACCTCCAACTCCTGATCGTAAATGGCACAAAACAAAGACTATTGACAAACGACCACCTCAACCTTGGATCATACAAATGGCTCAAGCTGCAGGCACTCATTCTTCGTTTAATGAGTTTTTGGCTACTCCTATCGACTTCTCTGCCTTCATAATGCACCGGCTCAAATTGATAATCTGACTCAAGACGTGTTGACCGACCCAACCTATGATCTTATAAAAGTTACATGCAAGTGTGTAGTAGAACTAAAGTACCACTTAGAAGAAGTCTTTAAAGTTACCAATGATCGATTAGACTGGCACAATCCTAAAGGGAAACCATATCCCCATGATCTCAGCAAGCCCCTACCGTTAATTCTGAATGAACAAGGTGGTCAAGTTATCCCCTTGATTCACTTCATCAACAATGATCTCGAATATCTGAAAGGAGGGAGCTCAAGTCAAAAATACACCACTTCCATCACCAAGACTAAGGCTGCTGATTATGGTTAAGTTAAATGGATTGAAGACAAGGTTTCTAGAATATGAAGTCCGGTAAAAGTTGTCTACGATAAGCATGCTTACTGGGGAACTTATCACTAAGGTCCAAAATGTCAGAAATTCTACGGATATGCTTCCAACATAGAAACATCAAAAGATGTCTACTCCAGACACAGAATTATTGCAGTAACCAGCCTCAAGATCATGAAGTGGTTTGGCTACAGTCATTTGGAAGAGATTATTGTTTGAAGACAGGATGATCAACTATACATATTTAGAGAAGGCGACATCAAAAGACTTTGTCGACAAGACATTGAAGATATGTTACTTCTCCTTGTTCAAGATAAGCTGACCAATCTAAACTTAGAAGAACGGTATGCACTGAATGTAGCTTTACGAATGTTCACTAGACGTATTGTCATTCAAGAATATGTGGAAGATCTAAAATTAGGAGTCAAAAGCTACTATAAGAAGATCAACATCAAAAAGGCATACATATATCGTTTAAATCTCAGAAGAATGACTCCCTACAGCTTATCCTAATATCCAAGGCTTTATCTATGAAGATGAAATGAATAGAAATCGTCTGATGCGCACTGATGAACTTCACAAGTTCAGTGATGGCACACTCAACCATGTTCAAATTGCTCTCAATGATATTGCCCTAGGGATTGAGATAGAGTACTTGCCAAAGAGAAAATAGAGTAAACAAGACAGGCAAAGAGCTTGTGTGATGAACAATGCTATTGATAAGAAGCTTAGAGATAGAAGATTGATGAGAAGCTTAGAAAAGTTTGTTGGTGGAAGACCTTATGGGGGAGACCTACGGCTACTACAAAGAACCATATGATTCTATCATATGATGTTCTCATCATTCAGGTCAAACCTCGTACATAATAATCTTGTGAATATATAAATGTGTAGTGTAGACTTAAAAATTAGGCATATATAGTGTTTGAGTATGAATTTTCAAGAATTTCTTAGTAAATTCAAAAAATTTCAAATTAACATACTCAAACACCATATAATACCCTCATAATTTAAGGGGGAGAATTAAAAATGTTCTTAATACGGCTTGTTAATAATTGGACATTTTTCCTCAAAAGCAATTATATTTGAATCAATTGATATCCAAAATATCAAGAGATTTAATATTTTTAATAAGGGGAGAAAATGTGATTAAAATATATGGCTAAAGATGTGAATTTTAAGATCTCTAGTGTACGTTATCCCATATATGTGCTAAACTCTTTTGATTAATCGATGCACATATGAAGGGGGAGCAAATGGTTACATGTTGGCTGAAATATGGATAAAGAAGTACCAAGAGCGACCTTTTAATTACTGTATATGGATGTTATTTAAGGTGTTTTTTTAGGTATCCATTCTCATGATCCAGCCAGAACCGAAGGGATCTACCTAGGGATATTCCACTAGATAGTATAGAAGTCTTTAGGTATGAAAAAAGGAGTAAAGTACGATTAAAGGAAAAGTGCCGACTGAGATGGAGCTAGTAATGGAACAAACCCAGCAAGGTACTAGTTATGAAGTCTCGGTAAGCGTTGAAGGGGTTGAAGAATTAAAATGAAAAGTTAAGATAAAGGGTGAAAAGAAAGAAGCCCTCCTTACACTTAGGCAGAAACCGGGTCAATACATCTGCTGTCAAGAATCACAAAGATGATTGCTGACATTAAAGACTGACATCATGGACCCAGTGATGCAATGCACAACCCTCCCTAGCCACTCAGAATCTCTCAAAAGATTTCTGTTTCATTTCTCACAGAGATTACACTCATTTCTATCAACTTTCTCACCCCGTGTTAGTTGGAATTGAAAAGGTGGTAGTCTGCTCCAGCCTCCGATCACTAAAACCAAAGTGCACTATTGAGTCTAGAGCCAAAAGAGATCATCCATAAATCTCATTAGGACACTTGTCAAAATTATGCTTGCTAATTTACATAATATGAAAAACAAGAAATATATATTATGAGTCCTATGCATTATCCTTGTGATTTTGCCAGAACATCCGAGTGATACTTAAGTATTCACAGTGAAGATGGAAATCCTGCTTGAGCCAACATCAAACAAGCTCTTGGTAGGTGACTTGTGAGATCCTATGCGGATCGAGCTTGTGATAGTGGATATCGATTCGGTCCAGCTTATGAATTGATAAATGAATTTTAAAAAAGATAAAACTGTTGGTGTGTTATAAAAACCATTTGCAATTTGACACACCGACTGATTTTCTAAATCAATTTTTAATCTTATGTCCATGGGAAGCCTCACAAGGGTATCTGGACATAGGAAAGCTGAACACAAATTGACGGCTTAATCGGGAAGATAGTAACTTACCGGTTCACTCTTACTATGTTGTCTGCTTTGAGATGCTCCGGTAATGAGAACGGCTAGTGCAGCTACGAAACCCTATCAAGGAGATTCTTCAAAATTCTACCTGATCACAGGCAGTATTTATACTGAATAACGGGGAACCATGGTTGTTGCAACCATATTAGAAGAAGTGACAAAGCCACTTTCGTCCATATATGTTGTTTATTACTATCCCATTTATGCAAATTTCCTGATGGTGGTAGTAGTTTCTCGATGACAAGTTGAAGCCAATACCACATGCTCATACTCATCCAACATATATAAATACATTATGAAAGCTCAAGTACATGTTGCAAGACTTCCACTACTCTGATACCGTACGTCTTTCTTAAAGCGACGAAGTATTAAGTCGATACCGTACGTCCTTCATAAAGTGACGAAGTGTTAAAGTTAAAGAATATCAAGAAAGATGGTTACACACGCTTTCAACATCAAGAACAGTATGAGCAAGTTGGTCCAAAAGTTACAAGATCACAAGAAGGCAAAAGATCACAAGATGATGAAAAGAGATTATGCTTGGTTGACGATCTTAAGAAGTTCTAAATCACATTCATATCAAGTCAAAGATACAAGTCAAAGCCTAAAGTCAATGATAACTGCATCAATTCACAAGTTAAAGACTACGAGCTCAAGACTAAAGTCAAAGCATAGTATGCTAGGTTTAAGTTTTTGTAAATTTGAGTGACCACCCTTAGGGGGAGATTGTTAGGAATACAAAAATTATCAGTCACTTCTAATATAGTTAGTCATAGCTCGTAGATTAATCATATGTAATGTTAATAAGCTAACCGGGCCAAAGGCTCATGGAAAGCCCATGTCTAAGCCCATGGCCGGCCTTAACATGGAGTATTTATACCCTTTCCATACATGGAGAGGGTGTTGGTTGGTTCATTTTACACACTTAATCTAATCTTTCTTTCTTTGTTACTATCTCTCACTAGAACCATCCTCCCATCTACTTTCTTTCTCTAGATTTCTTTATTGTTCTTTGGTGTTATAGATTACTAGTATTTTATATCTTTCAATAGCTATCCACATGTCATGAGGTGTCTTGCAAGCATAAATAGTTGAGTAGATTTCATCTCCAATTCCAGTCAATAGCAAATGAATTGCTTCCTTCTCTGATTGATAATGTTCTTTGTTTTTAGGAGACATATTCAAGATTGTCTCAACTGCTGTTTGTTCTAGAACTTTTAGAGAATCATTTTTTGCTGGTACAATTGGAATTATGACAGTAGAAGGAGTGTAAGGACCTTCAAGAAAGCATTTCCTCAAGGAATCACCATTTAGTCTTGTATCAATGTATGTGATTGCCACTGTGCATATCTTCCCGTTGCAAGCATTGGTGGTTGATCTTTTGATCCAGATGCCATGATGTTGTGATGCATTTGACTGTCGGTTGTGGAAGTTGTTATGGGAGTAGTCATGATGAATGATTGTTGTGTTATGAAGTGAAAATAATTTTGTAGGATCTTAAGTTTTTGAGATGATTGTGGTTTTCTTTGATTTGGATTTCTAGTTCACGGGATTTTACAATTTTTGATTAAACCGAGAAAAGAAACGAGACTTTCGCGGTATTTTACTAATCAAGGAAGAAACCGTGAAACAAAGAATTTAAATTGAAGAACCAAAATTGGAGAACCGAAATATGAAATTCGATGTTATGTTTCGCTTAGGCTACTTATTTCGCTTGGAATACGTCAATACATGTTTCACATGATTAATGACACAACATATTTTGCTTGGTTCTTGTAATTTTGGCAGAGTTTTGTTTTGGCTAATGACTTATTTTGACTGAATCAAACAGCATGTATTACATAAATCAAATGCTACACATTTCGCTTAAACATATTTCGCTCAGGTACATGTTTCTCTTAAACATATTTTGCTTGGAATAAGAAATTTTGGCAGCACCTAGTTTCAGAAAATGTAATAATTCGCTTGAAACATGTTACCCTGTAATTAACATATTTCGCTTACTGCATATTTCGCTTCATTCAAACTGACATATTTCACTTGATTAAAAAAAATTAAGCCCATAATTTTTGTGTATAAAAAAGTGTTTTGATGATTCAATAAGCTACCTATAAGCTTGAAAACAATGAAAGTACACCTTGATGATCCAAAACAACAACAAAACTCTTGTTTTGATGATTTTTCTATGCGTTTTTTTCAAAGATGTCAAACAAAGTTTTACACCAAAAGATCTATATGTTTGATTCGTTTATAAGCTGTTTTAGATATCAGTTAAGCTGTGAAGCTTTACCAAAAACATGCTTAAGAATCAAAAGATAAGAAAGAAAACGAAACCGAATGGTAAAAAAACTATAAAGACGCATACGTTTTTATCAAAAAACCACAGATCAAAACTCTAAAACCCCTTGGCGATTGATACCAAATGTAGGAACCCGTATAATCACTTCACTTCACCATGGTAAGAATCAAAGATAAGAGAAAGAGAAAAACTTTAGAGAGAGAAAATAGAGAGAAAAATTGGAAGGATGTAATATTAGCTTAAGAGAAAAACAAACAACCAACCCCCTTTTCCTTAGTGGAAAAGGGTTTATATACCCATATACCATGCTTAGGACGTGTAGGGCTTTTGACATAGACTGGGCTCGGGTTTTGCTGGACTTTAAGCCCGTTACACATACGATACATAATTAACTAACGAGCCTCGTATTCTAATCTAGCCTATTACAACATTACATAAATGAATGACCGAGACCTAATATTCATGATGAACGAACTTCCTTATTCGACTCAATATTTGAGGCTAACAGTATTGTTTTTAATAATCTATGTACTATTTTAATTGTGTTGTTATGTAATGTTTTTAAATTATGAATAAAAGTTGTTTATTGAGTTTAATATTGCAACGACTGCTTTTATTTTATAAATACCCTTTACCATCATTTATTTTCTCACACAACTTCTTATCCAACTCTTTCTCAAATGGATTCCGATCTCAATATCCAAGATGATCGATGGGAACTCAGTTTTGATATAGATGATTCGGATCTTCGATTAACACCTGTACTACGTCCTTCTAGCAGCACACTTGTTGAAACATCCCCCTCAACCCAAAGGCCAGTTAGGATAATACCCGGTCCTGCGATTATTGTTCAATTAGCCAAGCTCCATAAACAATCGGAGATTCAAGAGGGTGGGGGTGACTCTGTATTGTCGACACAAGAATATATAAAGAAAGTTATTAAGGATGTGGGTGATGATGAGGATTTTAAGAGTGGGTTGTGGGTTAGCGCAACTGATTATGTAAATGCTAATGGTGGCATTGTGAGTGGGTGTTTAGGAGACATCAAGAAGTTTCTCAACAAGGGGAAACTTGACTAAGTTGTTGCAATAGTCAAGTCTTATTCTTCGAATGTGATTGGTGATCTCACAGTGACTATAAAAGATCTCTCAGGTATAATACTTGGAGAAATACATCACAAAGTCATTGGTGAAGGTGGTTATGGAAAGGATATTACTATAGGAGATGCTTTAATACTTGTTGATGTTTTAGTTTTTTCTCCTAAACCATCAATGCATTACCTTAACATTACAAAAAGAAATATGGTTAAGGTTTTTCGTAAGGATACGGTTCCTGGAAGTGGAAGTGGCAGTGGTTAAATGTAATGTTTTTACATAATGTTTTTATTATTATGTAATGTTTTTTAATCTATGAATAAAAGTTTTTAATTTAGTTTACGTTTTTTATTAATTTTATACGTTTACATTTTTAATTTATGAATGAAAGTAATTAAATAAAAAAATGATGTGTAAGGTGATTTTGGTGGGTAAGGTGAGTTGTTATTAAGTGTGAAAGGTGAGTGGGAAAGTTGAAGAGAGAAAGCTAATGTGACGCTGACGTGTCTGGTGAGTGGTAGTGAACCACTCCATGTAGCCTAATGTAGTTCCTCCGTTTAAAAATAATAAATATCTAACAAAATATACAGCTTAGGAGAATTATAATCTCAAACACTATCGTCATAAGCCCAAGTTTCTATAAACGATCCCAAAACAACATGTTAGGTCACACTTATGTAATTGTATCACATATTAATGAAAGGTTAAAGCTTGTAGATATTAGAGAGAGAAGCTAAGTTGCACGAGGACGAAAACAGGGACGTGGACGGGGAGGGTACAGGTACCAGGAAACGGAAACATCCTAAAATTCAAGAAACAAGTACGACGGGGAAACGTCTATGTGTTTTATAATATTTTAGTATATGGCAAATTGTCATCCAAAAAAATATTACAAAACATTCAAAAATCCAAACAATTATTACTCATAATCATCAATTAAAAACCCTTAACCATCAAATTGTCTTCCCAAAAAACATTTAAGTAAAAAAACATCAATTAGTTGTGGTAAAGGAACATCTTTATGGGTCACACTTTTCTCGCTCAAAAAAATGCGAAAACCTTCTGCCTTTTCATACTATTTAACTGATATATAACTATACAAGGCTTACAAGCAATATACAAAATTATTAGATCATACAATTGTATGTTTTTAATGATATAAAAGCAATCATTATTAGTATTTTACTCACCTAATGAGATTCCAGAAATTTTACGATAAAAAAATTGAAGATTGTCTACTAGAGAATAAGTTTATGAGTTATGTAGGGTTGGAAAAGATGATGAGCTGTAAGTTACGAAATGATTTTTGTCTTCTAATTAAGTAGGTTAATTCAAATAAAAGACTTTTAGTTAATGGGTCATAGGAAACGTGGGTTTTTGGCCAAAAACGTTTCCCCAAACGTTTCTAAAATAAGGATCCACGTACCATAATTGTATAAACGTTTTCACTTTTTCTAGGGACGTTTCCCCGGCGTTTCCTGGCGTACCCCGCGTTTTAGAAACCTCATACGACATCTCGGTGGAGTTTCTATGCATTATAGGAGAGAAGTAAGGATTAAAAGAAGAAGTGAAAATTAAGAGAGAAAATGATGAAGGTTACAATTACTATTGTTTATCACTTATCACTTACTTACCTTCCTTTCTATTAAGGGAGAGTATTATTAATGTTTATCTAAAACACGTATTCTCTCTAATCACTAACTACTCAAGCTTAATGGGCTTATTATAATTCCTTGGCACATTAAGACTTATTTTTGTGTGTAAAGGGTTACCCCGGTAAAGTATATTAAAACTGAAAAAGTTAAAGTACAAATAGAATGTGATTGAACTACCACATAAACGTCAAGCAAAGAGCTTGATAGACACCTAAAAATTGTGTTTATGACAAGCCATAAACACTCACAACTTTAGCTACCTATATCATAAAGTAAAAAACTAGAGAAAAATGCTAACATGGCATAAACAAGATAAATTAAGTCTTGAAACCATCAGGGGCCATAGAAGGTGCTAGCTCTCATTCTTGTATTTTAAAGATTAACAGTTTCATCATAGACAACTTTAGCCTCTTCCTTACTCTCGATATCATCCAGAACATCATAAGGATTAGAGGTGGGGACATGTCACACCCCACCAAGGCGGAATCGCAAGGCATGATCAATAGGCATCATCATAACATAAGGCATCAAAATAGAGAAAACTAAAATTGACATTTATTAAACTCCAAAATCAAAGCGTGTTATGACAACGCCCAAAACAAAAATCCAACATATAATGCATGAAGAACAAAACATGACAAGTTCAATTGATAACTAAAACATATAAATCATAGACTCCGCATGCAAGCCTATGGTCCAGCTAACTCCTCTTCCTAACTCTTCACACGTTTTGCTCACCTAAAAACAATGCTTAAAACGTCAACATAATTGTTGTTGAGAGTTACAGGTTTAAGACACACATATGACATCGCGATCAACAAAAATAATATTTACGAACATATATGCATGGCTATTCTATCACAAACCAAAATTCATAATTATTTGGGGTGGATTGTACCCCTCCGTCCCACAATCTATCTCCGCGCAAGATTAACCCACTTGACTAGCTATGTCCGTTTGGGTTCACACTAGGCCACGCCATTCTCACATGCACATGCCTTACCACAATTCATAACATATAGCAATAGCACAAAGCAACCATATATGTCCATACTTAAAACACATATCATGGTTCATAATTCAAATATAGTTTTGCATCATTTCCATCCCAAAATATAAGTAAAAAGTGGGACTGTAAAACTTACCTCGATGCAAAGCAAATCCAAAATTCTTCAATTAACCTTGCAAAGAATCTAAACAAAATAACACACACATATGTTACCATCGATTAGGTCACATACCCAAGTCGACGTAACAATCACAATGATGGATAATCTATATCCTATTTTAATTCAACTCTCTTTATACTCCTCATACTTGCTAACCTCAAATTACCTCACAAACTTTACTTCTCAACTTTCTGCATTTTATCCCGTTTTTATAGTCACAAGATGACTCTAAATAAAATACTTAAACACCTAATTATTTCTTTTCCTTAAATCCCATAGCTCCCTAATGAGTTTTGAGCTTCATGAAACCTATGAGGTTGGAAAGTAGACTCTCTGTAGATAATTTTAGGCTCAAGAAAATTAATAAAAGCTATCCGTATGACCGAGATATGGCTCTCGCAAGATGACCTAAAATTCTGTCTAAATTTCAGTTATGAATTTAACATGGTAAACCCTAATCATTCACATCTAAACCCTAATTAAACCCTAAAAATGATTTTTAATGTTTAAAACCTATTAATTACATTATTAATTACAGAACTTAATCATAAATATAATACCCTAATCCATCCTCAATGATTGTTACATGATTAAAACTTAATTGAATTGAAAAAGGTTTAAGAAATCGATACCTTAAACCTTAGAAATCAAAACCCTTAATTTTTTTGGGTTTTCCCTTGCTCCTTGTGTTGCTAGTCCGGTCAAAGAGAGAGAAAGAGAGATTAAAGTGATTTTTGTTTAGGTTATGATTTATATTTATAGTGCTTAAGAGATAATTACCAAAATTAGAGTTGTTGTCAAATTGTGATTCCTTTTTTTTCTCCTCCCTTTGTTCGGCCGGCCTAACACACATACTTTTTTTTATTATTTACACAAAAACCCCTTTAATTTAGTTATTTTTATAAAAACCTTTACTTATTTTGTTAAACCTTGAACTTTCTAACTAGTTTTCAAACTAACCTTCATTTCTAACTACTTCTAAAAATAACAAGTATTCTAAAATCTCTAAAATACTACACTAATATACATAATATTAATTACATATACATACTACGTACACAGAATATTACGTACACGACATTTGAAACTACGCAAAGCCTTCAAATGATTTCATTTCCACAAGTACCATGATTCACCACTCATGTACTTCCATCTCATACACATATAAAAAACATAAAACACATAATGACATACATAAACTGAATTATACATGCTTCAACTAACCTGCTAAAATCCCAGTTGTCACAGTATCCCCTCATTTAGGAAATCTTGTCTCAAGATTTAACCATTAGTCTCGACAATAGCATTATCAAACAACTAGGGATACTTAGCCTTTATATGATCCTCACGTTCCCAGGTAAACTCTGGTCCATGTTTGGAATTCCACCACACTTTCACAATAGGTATCTTACTACGCTTAAGAGTGTTGACCTCACGGTCCATAATCTCTAAAGGCTCTTTTACAAAACGTAAGGTCTTATCTACCTTAATCTCATCCAACGGCACATGCAAATTTGCATCAGCTAAACACTTCTTTAGATTTGACACATGAAATGTGTTATGCACACCACTTAATTCTTCAGGTAATCTCAACCTATATGCTACAGAACCAATCCTCTCGAGGATCTCGAAAGGTCCTACAAATCTTGGAGCTAGCTTTCCTTTCTTTCCAAACTGCACTACACCTTTCCAAGGTGAAACTTTCAACATTACATGATCACCAACTTGAAACTCTAAATGTTTTCTGCTATTATCTGCGTAGCTCTTCTGACGATCTCTAGCAGCTTTAAACCTATCTCTAATCACACCCACTTTATCCGTTGCTTCTTGCACCATCTTTGGTCCAATTAATCTGCTATCTCCTATCTCAGCCCACATGTAATACAGGAGACCTATAATTCCTTCCATACAATGCTTCAAAAGGAGCACAATGAATGCTCGAATGATAGCTATTCTTATAGGAAAATTCAGCCAACAGCAAATGAATATTCCAACTTCCACCAAAATCAATCACACACGCTCTTAACATATCCTCTAACGTTTGTATTGTATGCTGGCTTTGTCCATCCGTCTGAGGATGATAAGCCGTACTCATATCTAAACGCGTTCCCAAAGCTTTTTGCATCGTTTGCCAAAACCTTGACGTAAAACGTCCATCCCTGTCAGAAATAATCGATGTTGGTACACCATGACGTGCAACAATCTCATTGATGTACAACCTTGCTAGCTGATCGGCTGGATTCACACCGTAAATAAATATAATATATTATAAAATATAAAATATATATCTAAGTGTAAAAACCAACACAATCAGTAAAACCGAGAAGTAGTATAGAGCTTTCCCGGGTCGTTTATCCCCAACGAGGCTGGACTGGTAAATCGATACGATCGAAGATTTGAGTTTGAAGGAAGGAATTGGTTTGGGAAGTTGAAAAAGTCAAATTAGATAATAACGGACTAAAACGTTTAAGAAAAACCTAGAAATTACGAAATTAAACTAGAAAACGAGAGCCCGAATCCCGAACAAAAGGGGGAAAACCTAAAATCTTTAAAAATAACCCTACGGAGAATTTTTCACTTCTAAACTACTCTATGGGACAAATAACGAAGAATGAAAAAGACTAGACCGAAAACGGAGTTCGTTTGACCCAAAAACGAGTCAAAACAAAATCCCGTACCCGGACCCGTTCTTTAAAAGACAAAAATCTTTAAAAGATGACAAATTGTAAAAATGACCCTACGAAAAATTTTATATTTTTCCTACAAACTATATGACAAAAGAAAATTTTCTAAAAAAGCAAAATATTTTTTTGATAATTTTTGTATTTTTTATGAATTAAATAAACTTTTATCTAAATTAAATTATAAAAAATATCAAACGATTACTAAAAATTCTGAAAAATTTACAAAAAATACTTTACACTATAAATTACCTACGAAAAATAAGAAACACAAATAAGCTAAAGAAATAAGCCCCGAAATAAGCTACACAGCTTATATAAGCTTATAGCCCAAAACCCATTTAAATACCACTGCCCTTGAGTCTATAACGAAAAAGACCCAAGGGCGCAGTGGTAGAGTGTGTATGGAAAGGGGGATGTATCGAGAGGTCTCGGGTTCGAGTCTTGCTCACCCGGACTTCTTGTCTTCCCCCTTTTTTTTATTTTCGAAAACTCTAGGGTAGATAATGTAAGAAAAGAAACTAAAGGGTAGGCGGGTAAACTTTAGGAAATTTATACTATAGTATAAACGGGTGCCCCTGAAGTTTAAGAAAAATACGAAACAAACCCTACGATTCTAGCTTATTTTTGGCTTATTGAAAAATGAGATTCAGCAAAACACTAGAACTACAAAACTTTATTACTAGCTTAATCGTACAACTTTAAAAAAGGCACTTTAAACTTTTGACAAAGAATAAAGATAGAAAAATAAAGCTGGCTTTATAAGTTGACAGTGGGCTCTAAAATGGCTTAAAGCCAATTTTTTCTAAGTCTATTTGGCTACTTATGGTCGAATAAGCTAAGCTAAGGACTAAAATAAGCAAAAGGGAATTAAACTAACTTAAATAAGCTACTAGGACACAAGTGAGCTTATTAAATAAGCTCAATAAGCCAAAATAAAAAAAATAAGCAATCCCTATGCCTAAGTTAAACTAAAAACAGCCAAGAGGCAAGTTTGGGCTTAAAAATAAGCAACCAAATAAGCTTCTTAAAAGCTGAAATTTTGAGGACTTATACAAGAGCTTATAAGTTCTTGAAAATAAGCACAAAAACTTGGGCTTTTTGAGGCACAATAGACATAGAAACAAAAACGGGTCTTAAAAATTCTCCCTTTGACCAGGGGAGATTATGCTTGGCTTTAGTTAGCTTTATGTGACAGCTTGCTAAAAGCTGTCAAATAAGCTCTAAACTCACAAATAAGTTAAAACAGATTGAGTACCCTATGAAGAGGGTTTGTGCACCAATTTTTAGCCTCTAAAAATCAATTTTACTTGCTTAATTTTGATAGTGAAAAAGGGTCCTTTGGATTTTAAAGGCTGTGACAGAAAGAGGCTTTGACTTACAAAGTCAAAAGACCAAGGGCTGTGGCAGCCTGTATTTACCACACAAAATGCACACTTTGTGAACCCTTAACTCAAATTCTCAAGTGCTTACTAAATAAGCACTTGGGGATTTCCTAAAATTCTCACAGCTTTGACAATGGGTTTAAAACTTTGAAACACCACTTTTACACTAAAAACTTATCAAGAATAGCTTAAAACTAGCTTAAAACTTAAGTTTAATCAAACCAATTTACCTCAACCCATGTTTAAACCTTTTTGACCCGTTTTTAAGGCTTATGCCAAACACCCCTTCAAAAACTGATTTTGGACTTAAGAGCTTAATAAAAATGAAATAAGCTATGAGACTTGAGCACAGTAAGCTAAATAAGCATAAAATACATGAATAAGCAAAATGCAACAAGAAATAAGCACTGGAATAAGCTAAAAAGTAAAATGACAGTAAATAGCTAAATTACACTAGAAATTTGAAAAACTTGCACAATGGAAATTCAAACTACAACACCTATATTTTCTTGACTAATAAGCTATAATAAGCATAAATAAGCATATCTAAAAGAAAAATAAGCAAAGATAAGCTAAAAATAAGCTAATGCTAAAAATGACTTAAAATTGGAAAATGAGAACTTACAAAGCCCTTTGCTCTAAACAAGGGCAATTAAGCTGTCAAAAGCTTATTCTACAAGCTCCAGCTTATTGAAAATAAGCTGGTATTGTCCATAAGCCCATCCAAATTTGGCTTATCATCCAATTTCACAAGCTTTGGTGTTTTTGAGTGAATTTGTGAAGTAAAGTCCAAATTTTCTTAGCTTATTGAATTGTTAAGTTAACCTAGCTTATTATTAAGCTATTTGGAGAGCTTTTTACCATTTGAAATGGAAAATTAAGCATTTGAACAGTGAAAACATAAAACGGGTACAAAATTCCAAAAACTTCAATTCTTCATTAATTGATAAAAACAGTACATGGAAAGGTAAAAAAAGCTATAATTGACTTGGAATAAGCATAAATTAAGCTGAATTAAAAATTAATTAACTAGAAAAAACATAAGATGATATTCGGCTAACATTATTGCTCTATTTATACTACAACTGAGTCTTCAGCTCATTCTTCTTGTGTTTCTTTTGTGAGAGACTTCAATGAGCAAATCCCAGCCCTCAATAAGCTTTGTGCTTCTTCAAATCAATCTAAGCCATTGATTCGGCCAACTTTTATGTGAAAAGTTGGATTGCCAACATGGAAAGGTGTGGTTTTTGGTGGGAAAGTTAGTGGAGGAGGGGGGAGGTGATTGTCCATGGAGGTGGTGAAGGTTTACAGGGTAAAACGGGTTTGTAAAACCCGTGATTGTGTTGGGAGGGAAAAAGAAAGGCGGGAAATTTGGTTGAGGTTATAACAGAGTGAAGTTTTGTGAACTTGGCAAAAATGGCCCCTCATGGTTTCTTGTAACTTTGCACCGTAGGTCCTTGTGGTTATGTAACTTTGGAAATTTGGCAAACAAACCCCCTGAGAGTTATTATGACAATTAACCACTTGTCCTTGTGATATACAACTCTTTGGACTTGGCAGTTTGGGCCCTTGGAGTTAAACTTTGCCAAAATGGCAGTTTAGGTCCTTGTCTTCATTTTTCTCTTTTCTCTTTTAAAATACAAGTTTAGGGATTTACAAATTCAGTCCCTAAACTTGTATTTCTTTGTCTTTTGGCCTCGGGGTTGACTTGGGTTGACTTTGACTTTGACCAGTTGACTTTTCTGTTGACTTTTTGACTTGATTGACTTTTCGGCTTCGATTTGGCTTTGTCTTTCACAGTCTTTTCCATTCCGTGTCCGGTTTTGTCGTTTTGGCTTTGTTTTTCGTCCTTTTCTTAGTTATCCGTTCCTGCACAACACAATTAGCAAAACAAGCATATATTTGGCATTTTAAGTCCGTTTTTGGTTATTTCAGCTCGTTTTTAAAGGTAAAAGGTATGTGTATTTAAGCACATACCACTAGCTTTTCCATACTATAATCCTCTCGTATTTCCAAGAAATGTGCCGATTTGGTCAATCTATCAACTATGACCCAAATCATATCATGACCACTACTTGACCTTGACAACTTTATTATAAAGTCCATAGCTATTTTCTCCCACTTCCACTCAGGTATCTTAGGTTGTTTCAATAAACCTGGCGGTCTTTGATGTTGAGCCTTTACCTTTGCACATGTCAAACACTTGCTAACATAAATAGCAATCTCCTTTTTCATACCCAGCCACCAATACATGTCTTGAAGATCATAGTACATCTTGTCCGCTCCGGGATGCATAGAGTACCTCATTTTATAAGCTTCGTCCATGTTCTTAGTTCTTACACCGCCCATATTGGACCCAATTTGCGTTCCATTTGTTTTAGGTTGCCATCCTTCTCTTTTTCCATTTGTTGGTCCGTACCATTCAATCCTTCAGCTATCACATTTTCATCCTTAAATGCTTCACCTTGAGCTGCCAATATCAGTCATTTAACTCCGGACTGAATTGTCACAACCATCGCTCACACTCGTCGAGGCTTCACTCTCTCCTTTCTACTTAAAGCATCAACTACTACATTTGCTTTCCAAGATGGTACTTAATCTCACATTCAAAATCACTAAATAGCTCTAACCATCTCCTTTGACGCATATTCAACTCCTTCTGATCGAATATGTGTTGAAGGCTCTTATGATCTGTATAGATAACACTCTTTGTTCCATACAAATAATGCCTCTAAATCTTTAGCGCAAACACCACCGCGCCTAACTCTAAGTCATGAGTCGTGTAGTTATTCTTATGGCTCTTCAATTTTCTTGATGCATTGGTGATTACCTTATCCCTTTGCATAAGAACACATCATAATCCTTGGTTTGACGCATCACAATAAACCACAAAATCTTCTACTCCATTCGGTAATGACAATATTGGTGTATTACATAATTTGTCCTTCAACGTTTGAAAAGCTTCCTCCTGCTTCTCACCTTACTCGTATTTCTGATTCTTCTAAGTCAACGAAGTAAGTGGTTTAGCAATCTTGGAGAATTTCTCAATGAAACGTCTTTAATATCCAGCCAATCCCAGAAATGATCTTACTTCAGATTGTGTCGTAGGGGCTTTCCAACTTTTCACCACCTCAATCTTACTTGGGTCTACGTAAATACCGTCGTGATTTACCACGTGTCCAAGAAAATGTACCTCTTGCAACCAAAACTCGCATTTAGAGAACTTCGCATACACCTTCTCCTTCCTTAGCAAATTTAACATCAATCTCAAATGATTTTCATGATCCTCTTTCGTCTTTGAGTATATCAAGATATCGGCAATAAATACTATGACGAACTTATCCAGGTACGGTTTGCACACTCGGTTCATTAAGTCCATGAAAACTACGGGTGCATTTGTTAATCCAAATGGTATAACCGTAAACTTAAAATGCCCATATCGTGTTCTGAATGCGGTCTTCGAGATATCATCATCATGCACTCTCAGTTTATGATAACCAGATCGAAGGTCTATCTTAGAGAAGTAGAGTGCTCCTTAAAGTTGGTCAAATAAATCGTCGATCCTAGGGAGTGGATAACGGATTTGTGCCCCCATGGTGCAACTGATTCAGTTTCACGACCTCCCCGTTAGTTATGACATGCGAAACGATCCATCCTTCTTCTTGACAAACAAAACTAGCGCTCCCCATGGTAAGTGACTTGGCCTAATAAATCCCTTGTCTTGCAACTCTTGAAGTTGCTCCGACAGTTCTTGCATCTCTGAAGATGCTAGTCGATATGGCGACTTCGCTATGGGAATCGCTCTAAGAATCAAATCTATACGAAACTATACTTGTGGTTGTGGAGGTAATCCTGACAGGTCGTCTGAAAATACGTCCTCGAAATTACGTACGATAAGAATGTCACTTAACATCGGTTTATTCGCCTTTGTGCTCATTAACGTCTTTGTCTTCCTGACATTATGTTCTCCTTGAACACAGAGTACCTTACCTCCTTCTACAGGTATCCTAACTATCTTCTCGTGACACACGATCACAGCCTTTTGGTTTGACAACCAATCCATTCCTACTATCACATCAAAACTTCCTTGTCCTAATGGTATAAAGTCTATAAGGAACATAGAATCTCCTAGCTCTAGTCTATAGCCACGGAAAATTCTATCAACTTCTTCCTACTTACCATTAGCTACTTCTATCACATATCCAGGGTTCGCAATACTAGGTTTCACATTTAATATGGGCGCAAATTTAGTGGATATAAACTAAAATTAGAACCAGAATCAAAAAGCATAGTAGCGTAGAGATTGTTTAAGGAATACGTACTCGTCACTACATTAGGATCCTGAAGAGCATCAACAACATTCGCGTTGCAAGACCTTCCTCTAGCTCAGTTCTCATTGCCTCGGGTGTTCCTATTCCCTTCCAACGCTAGCTGATTTCCAGATTGATTACGTTCTCGGTTCCACTTAGGAAAATTTGGACGTAAGTGATCCAAACTTTAATACTCATAACAAGCTCTTTGCCCATTTCTTGGCCTAATTGCTCGTATCGGCTCTGCATGCTTAACCGGTACTCTACAGTCTCTGGCCATGTGACCCGGCCTTTGGCAATTGTAGCACACTAAGCATGGTCCTTTTTTAGCACGAAAACCCTTACACCTAACGCACTTTATAAAATTTCCATTTTCTCTTCTAGGAGGAACTGCTGCTACAAACCCTCGTCCCCCTTTAGCTTTCTTTTCATATTTTCCAACACTTTCGAATAGCTTTTGAATAAGCTTATTTTTGGTGAATAGCTTTTGAATAAGCTTCTCTGTAGCTTATTTTGAAAGCATCCTTTCACATATCTTATCTAGGATAAGCTTTTATTATAGCTTATTCGGATAAGCATCTTAGATCTAGTTTTAATAAGCTTTTGTCCAATAGCTTATTTTCTTTTCTTTCCTTTTATCCAATAGCTTAATTCGAACCAAAGAAGGTGCGACGAGTATTCATTTACTCAGCTTATTTAATAAGCTTTTGATACCTTATTTTCAAAAGCTTATTTCTAGTTTTATGGTTTCATAGCTTATTTTCTAAGGAGTATTTGTTCTAAAGTTTTTGAATATCTTATTTCACTTGCTTATATAAATTCAAAATACAAGAGTTGTTATAGAAGGCTTATGTCTTGGCTTATCTAGATAAGCTTATTACAACTTCATTTCGAGTAGGTTATTTTTCTAGTCTTAGTTTTCAAATGGTTGTCGAATAGATATAAGTGTTTGTTTTAAATAACAAGCTTGTTTCGATTTGCTTATTTTGGTTGCTTATCTAGTTTAAAAGTTTCAAAATAGAAAAGGGGTTAAAGAGACTCTATGTCTTGGCTTATTAGCTTAATACACTTTATTTTCGATTCGCAATTGTCTAGTTTAGCTTATTTAGATTTAGGTTACTTTTAAACTAGTTTTCGGTTATAAATAGCCTTCGAATAAGCTCTTCCTAGCTTATTCGAACTTTGTTTGCATCTAGCTTATTCGTTAATGGTTTTTGCTTATTCTAGTAGCTTGTTGATCTAAATCTAATCTGTAACACACCCAAATTGGGTCGCAGCGAAATTGTGTTCGGGAGGTTACTTCATAAGTACATTACACAAGATATGATAGAACGACCTCTAAATGAGTCATTTGAAAAGTGATCTCCTTGATTTAATCGAAATCTAAATTTGTTATAACGTTGGTCCCAAAGTTTGCATCAATAATGTAAGACTGAAATAATACAACGAGATTTGTTTGTAGAAATCCATAAATGTAGTCTTGCATAGTCTAGACTCCAATGCACATCATGTATGTCAAGCTTCTAATTCACCTGAGAAAAACAAGCGTAAAAGTGTCAACAAAAAGTTGGTGAGTTTATAGATTTTTGTAAGTATAAGAGTTGGATCAAAGATTTGTAAAAAGTATATGACCATTGCAATCGTTATAATAGTTACCAAAATTGTATGCATAAATGTTGAAATCAAAGATGTGTATGACTATTATATCCCATATGATAGTCACAAAAAGTTGAGTATAGTTGGAACAAAGCAGTTGTGAAGTACGCATGACCATTGTATCCAATACAATAGTCATCATGTGCGATTACGATTTCACCCCTAAGTTCATGAAACTGTGACATAGACTTATATGTATGCCACTTTATTCAAGGCACAGTAAGAGTTCATGAGTATGTAGTTGTTGGCCCTATAGATACCAATCCATTTGTGCTCCGAAATGGTATGACGTTCGTTTGTCCAGTGATAGAAAATCACCCGAACGAGGATTGCCAATCCTGAATAGATCTATTTTATAACATTCGCGCTTACCCTCCGAGTAATTTACGGTTCATGCAACTTAAGCTAACCCGTAATCATAAGAGTAAACTATAGTTGTTGCGTCCATAAGTAAAAACAAGTATTGTATCTCCCTGTGAGATATGCAAATGAGTGTATAACAAAGTTGTAACGAGCATGTAATCTCCCCCGAGATTTGTAAGTAAATGTAAAACAAGTGAAAGAGGGGCTATAAACTCACCTTGAGCGAATGAATAAACAATGTAAATCACAGAATGAAAATGCGTCACGTAAAAGTCGCATTGCAACCTATATAATTATAGGTCGTATGAGTACTAAGTACTTTGAATAATTAATACCATATATAATTCTATATAGCTACATCACCATATAATTGTATTTGTGAAATAATATTGAAATCGCATTTTATAAATAATAACCATGTATTACACTCGTATAATCGTACAAATAGTTCAATCGTCTTTGTAAGATAATAATTACAAAGTTTAGAACATGTATAAATATTATGTAAGTGATTCTAAAATGTTTCGCAAATTTTTTTATTAAAAACGAACCAACACTATTCACGTTAGAAAATAGTGCACAATTATAAAATAATGCGTATCTTTCTTGTATTAAGTTCGTTTTGTACGTTCTTTACGTTCACGCTTTCGTATTAAGAAGATTTATCAAAATATTACATTTTATCATTTTAAGTCCTATGATGAACAGTACTTTTTACTGTTCATGCACTTTTATAATTTATTTTTATAAATTTAATTAGCGTAATCTCGTAAAAGTCATATCTTATTCGTTTTAACTCCCATTTTAGTGATTCTTTCGAGCAAATCTTCATAACTAAAAGTTCTATCACAGTTTGATATTTTTCAAAAAGTATCTGAGAAGAACAGTAACTAGTTTTTATAAAAGTATTTATTATCGTAAACATGAAAAATCCATAACTCCTTCGTTATTGATCAAATAATTATGATTCTTAATGTTTTGGAATCCTAAAAATATTTACTTTCTATGAAAAATAATTATATGTTTTTATCAGAATTGGAAAATAATAAGTTTTTTATAAAGTTGTTTTTATAAAAGCTTTTATTATCGTAAAACTTGCAAATGACGTATCTTTATCGTTATAGCTCGGATTTTCGAGTTCTCTACATGCCTACGATCGCCAAGACATGTAGTATTTTTTTAAAATATAAAATAAATACCTTATTTTCGAATTAAAAACAGTAGTTGTTGGATATTTTGGTTTAAAAATTATATGTTAAAACATGTTTTTATAAGTTATAATTTAATAACTATTGCGTATTTACAAATCACTCTCAACACTTATACTACGAAGTCCCATAGTACTTAGGGTCCTTTAGATCTATAATATTTTCCATGTATTGTCCATGATAACAAGTCCTCATATTTCTTTTACTTATAAACTTAATAAGTAGACTTTTTGAACAACTAGCTTATATATACTTTTATAAAGTAACCCATACTTGTATAATGCTTATTCTTCCATTACAACATGATCTATAACATTAAGTATAACATGTACAAAGTAATATCAAAACCATGATCAAAAATAAAAAAACCATTTTTACATGGTGATATATATCCTAGAATGGTGATTTCCACTATATAAACATAATATACACATTAAATCACAAATGTAAAGAGTGTAGGGTTTTTAGATAACCGTAGGATGATGTATAATGAAGAGTAGCAAGATCTAAACCTTAGTTTAGATATAAAACCCATGCTTCCAAGACTTAGAAAATCCTAAATGTCCAAGAAACCCTAATCTCGCACCATCTTGTATTATGGGGGGACCCTTTAAACACAAAACGTAAACCTACAATACACCAATTAGGATACCTAGATATGGATGTTATAAGACACATGTTATAGTATGTGATAAATCAAATTTGTACATAGAATATGTAAAAAGGTGTTTTGTATTATTGTCTTTGGGTTAAAGGGAAGAGAGTACAAGATGAGATTATGTGATTTTTCTTAATGTAAATGAATGTGTGTTATGGAATACTGACTAATGAAGGTCTTTTTATATACAAAATAGAAAGTCAATTTTACTAATTAAGAAAGACTTAGGTAAGTGAAAACATTGTGAGGTAAATATATTAAATAGTGGTCAAAAATACTAGTCATGATCTAGCTTAATAAGTTCCTAGCTTGTACAAGACTATTGTTTGAGCTTTGTGTGCTCTTGGTTCTCTAAAATGGGAAGCATCATATGAAATTTAGGAGGGGGGGGGTGAACTAGTTGGTATCTTTGAACTTTTATGGAAATATCTTGCATAATCAAAAGTTTATAATTGGTAACTTTAAGTAAAAGGTACAACTTGTTAATCCGCACGTCTGGTTTAATTATTTATGTAGAATTCGCCTATAATAGTCAATTGGTTAGGAAGTATTATTAATAAACATTGCGCATGTGGTAAAAAAGATGGGTATTTATTGAAGCGTAGATAAGTTTTGGTGGTTCCGTGAATGCCTAAACGTATTTTATCGCGAAACGTAAACACTAATACGTAACCAAATAAATAAAATGTGCAAAGTTAATAATTATCGTCGCAAAAAAATAATCGATAACACTTGCATGACGTAATATTTAAATTGTTTGATGCCCCGTTTACGTTTATGAAAATTTTTTAGTATTTACGCTATATAACACATAATCGATGTAAAAATAAAAGCAAATCACTGAACAATGACTAAAAATAAATATGAAAAAAAAGACGATCGTAAAATGACCAGAAAACATGGGGTGTTATTAGTCGAATTCCTTTAAAGAGAAATTCGTCCTGAATTCAGTTTGCGTTTGCATTCCTGAATGGTGTTTAAAGAAGAGGTGTGGGTAAAAGGGGGTGGCGGTTAAGGGGGTGGTCATTATTATTTATTGATTTTTGTTTATAATCTATGTTTCTTTTAAGTTTTAAAGTTTTTTGTCTAAATCTATACTACTATATAAAGCAAAAAAATTATATTATGGGAACCTCATTAAATAAATTAAGATAAGGAGGTGCAATCTTGACCATCCATTTCATTTTAAGAAACCACATCATAAAAGTGACATGTGTTCACATTTGAATAAAAATTCACCCTATTTTCAAAATTATGAAATATCATTTTATCAATTTAATTTTATTATACTAATTATCACCATATTTTTAAAAAATTTATGGCTCTTTCATTCAACATCCATTTTGATATATTTTTTATAATTTTTTTCTTATACATTAATTAGGCGGGTTTATTTTAAGTTTAATTGTATTTTTTTACAACTTATAACCTTAATTAAATATGAACTTGATACGTTAAAACTATATATTTTCGGAGAGAGTGTTGTCTTTTTACATGCGAGAATGATGATGTTAATATGGTATTGCGGGAAAGCTACGGGAAACTCAAACGAACACATACATTCAAAGTGTTGTGAAATGAAATTACTAAGCGGGTAGGAAATTGCGTAAATAGTTGAGTTAGTAAAAATTTTATTGCTGCCGTTATGCGCGGGTAACCAACTATTCTTTATAAATCTTTATATATGTTTATGTTATAACATTTTTTACAGGTGCCGTCGGAATCTTTGCTCGCCGGAATTATTGGCTCACCGAAATCTTTGGACCCGGTCTTGCCGGCATTTATGTTGAACCCACTGCATTGCCGGAATCCTCTATGGTTCTCTTAAAAAATTTGTTATTAAACTTTTTGTATATATTTTACTGAAAATTTTATTTGTGTAAATTTGTTTGAATAGATTGTTTTGTTTGCTTATAAGTTTTATTTATGAATTTTGTTACCTAATTAAAGTTGTCGTAACTTTGTTATTAATTGTTACTTATAAGAAAAAAGATCCTCTCAAGTTTGTTTTCAACATGATAGGTAAAGTTGTATTCAATGTGAGGAGTGCATAAAAAGTGGGCCCCTAATTTTGATTAAAAGAAAAACATTTATCAATTTATCTTGTATTTGATTGGCCAACATGACTTATCATGTTGAAACCAACTTTAGAGGATTCTAGTCCTTCTTATAATTTGTTAAATTTTTCTTAATAATGTTGTAGTTGGTTGGCATTTAAATTATGTTTATATTTTGTTAGAAGTGTTGTCATTTTGTTGTATAAATATTGAAAACTGTGTTTATTTACTCGAATATCTACTCGAATATTTATTGTATTGTGTCATAGTCAACTTGAGAATCTTGAATATTGATCATCAACTTTGAATTTTGGTGTGATATGAATTTGAATTATTTGAAATATTAAATGAGTGAAAAACTTAATTTATCTTAAGAAACTATTTAATCAATAAAATACATAGCTGGACGATTGAAAGATATGGTAGTAAGTTGAATTTTGTTCATTGAAATGGTAATAAAGTGTGACAAATTTGTATTTATTATGTTTCTATTTTTTTATTTTTTATTTTGGTATATTTGGTATGATCATTAAGTAGTAAAAATGCATTTATTATGATTGAAACATATATTATTTTGAAAGTCTTATTTTACTAACAATTTATTTTGATTGAAACATGCGAAAGGTAACTTAATAATGTTATTATAATTCCTCGAGATTTTAATTACACATCGATTATTGTTTCATGTTGCATGCGTTTGCAATTATATTTTGATCTTTTCACGTTCTATTTTGAATGTTACACAAAACACTTACCATAATAACGTATATCGTTAATTATCTACCGCTAGGAATTTCCGTAGCTATGCGCGGGTATTCGTCTAATTTCAATAAAGACTGCGTTCAATTTGACCAAACCGTAATACAGTTTTTGCAATTACTATATCGGGTAGGTTATACATGC
>BQNB010048369.1:19842-42598 GCA_026074375.1 Tanacetum coccineum | reverse complement strand
TGCAAAGTCTTGGCTTTTTCAAGCTAGACTCGCTTTTTATAGCTCCTTGTATAAAAGATTAGCAAAAATCAATCTATATAAAATTAAGGAGAAAGCTAAGATATAAAATCGGTCGGGTCAAAATTTACTTTTCGTTCTTACCAACGGAAAACCTACATTCGTGTCAACTATTTTTTTATTCTTCTAACTATTTATATTTTAACATTTTTCTACACACATTTTTTTAGATATGAATAATAAACTAGATATTAAGACTTAAAAATTTAAAATTTTGGCCAAAACAGGGTTGCGAGGGACACAACAAGGCACAAATAAGATCACATTTCGATAGAAATCCCCCCCACACTTAGAATGGAACATTGGACTCAATGTTAAAAAATGTCGGATTTTACCCTCACACTTAGGAATGAAAAAGGCAAATGTAAAAATTTCCAAGTGTGAAAGGGGAAACAAATATATATAAGATCAGGATTGAGGATTCCAAAATAAGCAGAAGATCGAAGATCGGGCGATTGGAGGATTGAAAACAAGCACGGGTCTTCATGATCTTAAGGAAACCTGTAAAAACAAAACCACATACCATATAAAGAAGTATGCCCCCACACTTAGGCTATAAAATCACACACTATTATTAATAAGAAGATAGAAAGAAGAAAAGACACAGGTTGCCTCTCGAGAAGCGCTTGTTTTTGTGCGAGTCTCTAGCTTGACTCTCCCTGAATTCCTTTGTCCTTGGGGCAGAAACAGAAGAATGGAAAAATCACCATCAGATTTTCATATGCCACCGACTTAAGAGAAGAAAAGTGAAAAGTGAAAATGTCGGGGTCAAAAATAGTATCCTCACTCCCAAAAGAGAGAGGAAAAAGAGAATCCACCAGATAAGTGAAATAAGAAAGAAATATTCGGATAACAAATGTGATGGGAAAATAATGACGATCCTCAAAGGTTAACTTCACAAATGTAGGAGAAAAACTCTTCTCATGAATCTCTGGGTCGAAAACTTTGTCCTCGGTAATCAAATCATCAATTGGAGTAGGATTTGATAAGAAAGAATCCAAGTCAGCAAACTTTGGACAAGATGAATATTTCAAGACATGACTACATGAGGGCTCAAGAGAATAATGGAGTCATTTGTTCCTCCCTCAACAATAATTCAAAGAATCTACATCAAGTCATGTGATATAGGAGATGAATTATCATAAAGCAACCTCTCAACTAGATGAATATCACCCTCCGGATCAAGGTTGTCTTCATTAATTCTCGGTGGAATTAAATCGATATGAGCGAGTTCACCAGAAAACTGCTCGAGAGGGAGCAGAATAAACTTAGGAGAAGAAGTGATCGAAGCATCAATCTTATCAGAAATGATTTCTTCATCAAAAAGAGGGTTCGAATAAATTTCCTTCAGAACATCCTCATCAGAAAATGACTCATCGTCATTAGAGGAAAAATCGTTGTCGGAATCAAAGAGAGGATTCGAGAAAGTCGTAAAAGTCGGAGAAGATTCATCATTCAACGGCAACATCACGGGCGAGGACACACAAAACCTCACATTTCATATCGGAAGTAACCTCAGACTCACTTGGGATTGGGACAAGGTTCTCAACACTAGACTTTATTACTTTGTCTGATTCCGTTGCTGGAATAGTGTCAAGATGCTCATCCCTCATACTTAGAGAGTACTCAGGTTCCTCGGTTGGTAAGGTCGGGTGAAATTGCAATATTATAACTCATACGTCATCATCTAATAGAAGGGCAAGAACGACTCCAACTTCCGACTATAATAAACCTGGCCAGCCCGCATTATATTTTGCACATCTTCAAGAAGTTTGTTAAGCAATTCTTGTACCTTCTCGGATTAAGCATGCTTAATTTCAAGAAATTTGTCCTAAGCTTGCATTAAAACCTTTGGCGTTTATCTAAAAGATATACGATTAAATTTCTTTAAAAAGGTTTCTATAGAAATCATTAAGTCTTCTTTAGCTTGCAAAATTTCCACACTCGTTTCTTGAGGAGGTTGATGAATGACGGGAAACTGTGGGGGTTGGGATTGGTCAAAACCGAAAGAATTAGAATTATAGAAATTTTGGTTCATTGGTTGACACTGAAAACTTTCATGAGGACCCCCACAGTTATCACAACAAAGAAAACTCGGTGAATTTTGTGGATAATAATTATCACTAAAGTTTTGATTGTAGCACGGTTCCTGCTCATAGACAAGCGGTACCCATGGTGGACAATCATAACGTAGTGAAATCGTTCCACATAACTCACACGAGTAAGTCTCGTACTTAGGTTGTGAGGTTGGTTAGTAAAAATCGGGATGTTTCATTATATAATAAGGATTTGGATCATAGACAATACTCAATTTCGCGTATCCTACACTGCTATAGCCCCGACATTTCTACCATTAAACGGACCTCCGCACACCGACGACAACCAAAATGGTTATACGAAGACATGTCGAAAGAATTAACGAATAAGAGGTACAGAAGATAAAATTTAAAATGAAGTAAGAGGATAAAGGAGAATATTTTTTTTTTGAAAATTTTGATAAAGATAATGAAAAAAAAAAAATTATATTTATTTAAAGAAAATAAAATGTAAATATTTTTGGTATTTTAAAATTTTAATGAAAGAAAATAAAATAGAAAAAGGAAAATATTTTTGGTTTTTATATTTTTTATAAGTACGAAAATAAACTTTCAAGACGAAAGGATCTCCAAGGCACTAACATACACCACTTCGCGAAAATCAGTACATCCTCTGTCCCCCGGCCAGCTGCGCCAAAAACTGATTCGATATAAATATATATAATAAAAATAAATACCAACACCAAATAGGTAATAGTATATAGGAGAGAGTAACCACGTTTGGATATGACAATTACTTTAGGAAAATAATAGTTTATCTCCCGGATGTCGTATCCTCCCGACGAGAGATGAATTTGAAATTTACGAAAGCATTTTGTTTGATGCTTGAATATCAAATATTTTTGTTTTTGGTTCTAAACTAAAAATTTAATAAAATTAAACTATTTAAAAACTAGATAGCAAATAGCGAGTAATTAAACGAAGAACGATATATTATAAAAGATATGCTTGCTAAGTGTATTGACTAGATCCTTAAGTGTGAATTAAACATACAATTAAGTCCTTATTGATGAACCAATATCTTTCTAACAAATTATCTTCTCACAACGTTGGCTTATATTGAAAACAACTCTTATTAAGATATCGATTACTAAATTATTACCTAATTATTCTTACGGCTTTTTTCCCGCTCGAATAACCAAAACAATAATTTAAGTAATATAAAAATCACTAATCAATATTTTTCTCCTTTTTATTAATCACACTTAATTTACTAAACAATTTAACACTTAGCAAGCATATATAAAAATCTACTCACTACACATATTAATAAAACTAACACTAATCAACAAAGCAAACATTTTTAAACTAAATAATAAGCTACAACTACTAATAAGAGAAAAGGAAAAGAAAGAAAAACCCGATTGAAGAAAATAGAGACGAATTTAAACCACCCGATCTTATAAACTTAATTAAACACTAAAGATTAAAACTTTATTAGTTTTTATGACTACTTAGTTAATAAAGCTACAAACTTTATATACTAAATAGCCTTAAAAACTAAAAAGCTTTAAACTTTAATAGTAAAATAAGCTTATAAGACCCATAAGCTCCTCGCCTAAGAGTTGGATAGATTTTATCAACATAAAAACAAACAAGGATTAAGATGAACAAGATAATATTAGGCTACTAAGACAAAATAAGCTAGAATTTATTCTAAAGACAATAAGCTAATAAAAAGATTAAAACTTTAGATCTAAATCTACCCGAAACTAAGTGTTCCAATCAAGTGAACTTGATGGTATATTTTAATAAGATTTAGATCTAAAAAAATAAGCGAAGAATAAAAAAGCAACAAACTTTATGCTAGAAAGATTAAGCTAAAAATAATAAGATCTATTAGACTTAGATCTACATCCACCCGAAACTAAGTGTCATTCAAGTAAACTCGGAAAATCGTGTATGATTAAGGATTTAGAGTCTATATAAAGAAACAATAAGCTTGAATAAAATAACAATCAAAGAAATGCGGAGCCTCAAATAAGCTCACTCTGAAAGCTCTAAATTAAAAACCAATATAAAATAATCTAGACTAAATAGCAATGAAAGTAGCTTATTAGAAATATAAGCTTAAGTGATAGGATCCAAAAATAAGCTATAAGATGAGCAATTTGGAAATAAAGGCAAAGAAAAAGAAAATGAGTATAGAATAAGCATAAGAAATAACATAAGAAATAATAAGCAAGATACACCAACCTCAAACATCTTCAATAATAAGCTCAAAATCTTGATTACAATAAGCTAAATAAGCTATAAAAGCTTTTACAATAAGCTAAAAATTATACTACACTACTCCTAAATCTACACCTACTACTAATTTGAAAATAAACTAATTCTCTAACACTCCACAAATAAGCTGCTGCGTCTGTATTTATAATCACCAAGTGGGAGGCATTTCGTCCTTTTAGGTCATCCACTACTCATATTGGCAAGATCTGAGGGTATTATGGTCTTGTTGCCATCCAACCAACCGCCCAATATTGCCATTGATCTCCACACACAACCTCAAGCTGATACACGCCTAGCACCTCTCGAATCACGCGTTTTGACGAAACTTGTGATGCTCTGATTGACCATGAGCCGCCCGCCTACCAATGAGACATCAACATATCTGTACTGCCACCAAACTTCATGACCTGCCACCTCGTATGAACAGTACCTCGTACCCGCCACCTCGTACCAATCATTAGTTGTGCCACGTGTCACCACCTGAGTGGTGCCACGTGGCCTGCCAGCCGTCACCGGAGCCACCACCGGACCACCGGTCAACGGCGGCAGTCAACGGTGGCCAACAATGGTCAATGACGGCGGACCACCGGTCAACGACGGCGGACCACCGCCGGACCACCAGTCAACGGTGATGGCTAACCGGGTCATGGGCCGGGTCAGATCGGGTCTTGGGCCGGGTCGAGATCGAGTCGGGCCAGGTCTGGTCCGGTCGGGGTGCCACGTGTCACCACCTGAGTGGTGCCACGTGGACATGTGGAATTATATACCACAACCAAGCCATAGCTTGGATTCGAACTCGTAACCTCTAGCTCAGAGGCTTAAGGGTTTCCCCTTTGCCATCTGAGCTAGAGCATAGCTCTATTATACCTATGCAAAATCAATCTTATAAGGGCATTGGGCTTGGTAACCAGATTGTTCATTAATTAAAGGTTTCAAACAGGGACGGAAAAGTTCAAAACAAAAAGATCAAATATGAAAGGCCGGAACCGCAGTGTGGACTCGTTAAGTTCGTGCTCTTTCTCAGTGGTGTGATCGAGGAATGATAAATAAACACATTCGTTTTAAGCTCGATATATGTAAAAACGACATCAGAAATTCATCGCGAAATATTACCGTTTTTAGCTTGTTTTCATCTTTTGTACCTGTAAACATAAAAACTCAATACAAACATATTTGCAACATTAGATTTAGTGCATATTTAGTGTTTTTAAGTCCTGTAGTTATTAATTAGCATTTTCCCGAGTACAAATGATGTGTATTAGCACAATATCAACCCGTGATTATGGAAAACATCTCCATAGGTTCTTTATTTTGATAGCATGACATTTCCAAGTCAATCAATAAACTTCCTCATCTAAACAGCTTCCATCAAAGCTTTCGAAGCTGCTATGTACTCCGAATATGTAGAAGACATTTCAATAGTGCTTTGCTTAGCACTCTTCCAGTCCACGACTCCTCCATTAAGCACAAAAACATATCTCGATTGAGATTTTGTATCGTCTTTATCGGTCTTAAATCCAACATTAGTATAACAAGTAACCTTCAGCTCATTTCTAAGATTTCCCCTATAAACAAGAACCATGTCTTTAGTATTCCTCTAATACTTAATAATAGTTTTAACAACATTCCAGGGGGGGGGGGGGGGGGGGGGGGGGGGGGGGGGGGGGGGGGGGGGGGGGGGGGGGGGGGGGGGGGGGGGGGGGGGGGGGGGGGGGGGGGGGGGGGGGGGGGGGGGGGGGGGGGGGGGGGGGGGGGGGGGGGGGGGGGGGGGGGGGGGGGGGGGGGGGGGGGGGGGGGGGGGGGGGGGGGGGGGGGGGGGGGGGGGGGGGGGGGGGGGGGGGGGGGGGGGGGGGGGGGGGGGGGGGGGGGGGGGGGGGGGGGGGGGGGGGGGGGGGGGGGGGGGGGGGGGGGGGGGGGGGGGGGGGGGGGGGGGGGGGGGGGTGAGCTTCACCAGGTTTTTGCTGAAATCAACTACATAAATTTTACGCAAAGGCAACATCATGTCTAGTTCATCTTACCACATACATAAGCCAAAGCATAAGGAACTCTTTGCATACGTTTCACCTCCACAAGTGTTTTTGCACCTTGAGACTTGCTCAAATTAGGCTTTTCTTGCATTGGAACATTACCATGCTTGGAATTTTCCATCTTAAATTTCTTTAAGATATCATCAAAATAAGCACTTTGACTAAGAGCAATTAACCCCTTAGATCTATCTCTTATGATCTTGACTCTATGGATGTATGTTGCTTCTCCTAAGTCTATCACAGAAAAACATTTACAAATCCAAGATCTTACTTCTTGCAGCATTAGAATGTTATTTCTCATGATTAATATGTTTATCAACCATATACGACTAAGATGCAATATTAGTCCCACTAGCTTTTGGATATACACACGCCTCGTCAAGATTTTGAGTAAAACCAAACTTCTTGATTTCATCATCAAATCTCAACATTATATGAAACTTTCTAGAATTCATTATATCAATATAATACAGCATTTCCATAATCGTTTGTTGTCTAAACGACCTAAAAACCTATACTTTACGCGGTTTACCAAACGCCCCGTTTTGACCCATTTACATATACCAACTTTTTATCAAACACTTAGCAACTTACATGATCATTTATTCATATACAAGACTTATACTTAACACTTCAAAACAACATTTGAACACATTTACTTCGACTTGGGGTTCAACTAATATTAAGCTCGGCATACTACGTTATGCTTACAAATTACAACCCGTGCTCAGTCTTAGGACTTTACCTTCTTCACACTGAACCTATAAAACATTGCAGCTTAAACACGTAAGCTTTCGCTTAGTAAGTAAAAGACATACAAGTCATTATATTTCATTTATCACATTAATATCATAACACTTAGCCCATCATTCATTCATAAGTACATAAACTTACATACCTTGCTAATCACATCCTTTCAAGAACACATATCATCAATGGCATATCAACTATGCTAAACTCACTTAGCTAGTTAATCAACTAGTCTCATCCTCTTAACCAAACATACTAGTCTTAATCCTCTTATACCCTTAATACATAACACATAACACAAAAATGGTAAACTCAATATAACTCCTTGTATAGTCAATCACTTACCTTGAAACCAAGCTAAGAACATCAAGAACGCCATCATCATCAATCCTTGATTCTTACTTAATTATCATTAGAAATACCTATCATCACATATATATAATATCATCATCAGGGGTTTACACAACCCATTATTCATACCCATCACTATCTCTAATCATCATATGATCATATCTTGATCATATGATGAAAACCCCCAAATTACTAATTTTATTCAATAATACTTATCACATAATTACAATAATCTCATTAGTTTACTTATAAACACTTTTTACCCAAAACCCCCAATTCATCTCTAAGAACCCTAATTCATAATTCACCAAATAAATCAATAATTGAGGATTACTTACTTGCAAGGATGGTTAGTATAAGCTTAACTCTTAATTGGAAGCATAATTCTTCATCACTAAAATCATCAAGAACATAGCTTCCCTCTCTTGGTTCGTCCCTCACCAATACCAAAACACCTTCCATAATTATTTAGAAACCTGGGAATTATCCTTGGATATATGTTAGGTGCAAGTTTACCCTTTTGACAGCTATGGTCCCTTAAGTCTTATCCTTTCTCATTTGGCCACATTAACTTATATAACACATTTACTAGTTGACAACTTTAGTCCTTTAAGTTTTTTTTCCTAGTTGAGACACATGATATTTTTTAAAACCATTTACATAATATGTATACTTATAGTTTGACTGCCAGGTTGACTAACCAATTACATAACGTCTTACAACTTATAAAAGTCATAGTCAAACTCATTCTATGGCATTATCGTAAATAAATACTTAAAAAACGGTTTTGGGTATGTTTCCATGTAGTTGTGATCTCCTATTTATAGGAGAAATACTCAAACCCTAGTCAAAGAATTATGAGAGATTATAGGAGATATACTCTCTTCCATAATTAGCCTCCTTTATTTTAGGAGTTAGTGGTTATATGACCATATTAATTGTGGTCATTAAATGCAGTCAAACTTGCCACTTGAACATGTCAAAGTTGTTACAATCAGTTGAATTCATTCTAGTGAGGTCAGTCCTTCAGCATCCTGAACCATCAGTTAACTCACTGAAGAGTATACCCGCTGAAGGTTCAAACTAAAGAGACTCACTGTGAAGTTATCACCCGTTGGGATACAATCCTCTGATGGATTACTGCATGATGGTATCCTTCAGCTTACTACTCAGGGAGTACAAAGTTGAAGTCAGACTGATGGATATCATTTAGTGAATGAACTCACTAAACTTCATCAGCGACCTGAATTCCCTTTTATCGCTATCAGAGTCGGGGTATTCAATGACCTCTGAGAGTATACTCCATACCTCTAGTCTCATTACCCGGTATGAACTGAACTCGCAATTGAACTAAATTTCCAACAATCCTCCCTAATTTAGTACAATTTCTTTGCATAAAAATTAAACATTAAATAAAACAAGTGCATAAATAAAAATGTCCTAATGATTGAATTTCCATCTTAGTAAATTACACGTTTAAATATTCGAGAATCAGGTTGTTTTAAGAATTGAACCCTTTAACCCATGTGAATACCTGAAGATAAAATACATACAAGTTTTCAAACACTTAAGTAACTCCTAACACTATACAAGCCATGTATCCATATCCAATTCATAAATGTTGTAAGAGCCAAAGTCCATGCTTCCTGAAGCGGCAAAACCTCAACATTTACATAGGTGGTTCCTCTTTATTCATGTTCCCGCTAAGTAATTTTTCAACAAAATTAACCATTGAGAAGTTAAGACTTCATCCTCCTTTTCAGCAGGTTCCAAGCACATCCTTGGGATGATATGTAAATTCATGTGCTTCAGTCCACTAAACGTTCAGATTTTCACATTGAACTCAGCTACCAAGTTTCCTCAGTAGGGAGTTAGGTTACCTGCATCGGCACTTGGGTTGGACTTTAAACTCCATCCCTTCAAGCAGACTTTAAAACCAAGTCTCTAACCAGTCCCTTCGTCAAGTGACCATCTATGTTTTGTTGAGACCTTACAAACTCTATAAATACCACCCCATTCGTGATAAGCTTACGAATCATGTTATGCCTAACACTTCTGTTTGGACTGTTGTGGGGATCTAAGACCAGATAACAAGTGACAGATTTGAGAGACCAATCGGAACATACAAAATGCAGACAAACCTAAGATTGTAACCTAGGCTCTGTTACCCATTAAAGAAACTATATAATCAATGATCCGATGGTCGGGGAGACTCAAACCACAAGATAGCCATGTTTAAAGAGAGAAAGCTAGCGAGAGAAATAAATGTGTAAAATGAATAAAGAAAGAAAATAATACAAGAGTCTCAACCCCTTCATGGAAGCCATGGAGGGGTATATATAGTTCATACACCTCACATATATACAATAATTCCTATTCTAGTCCATGCGTATGTGACTATGATAAACTATGGTAATTTCATGATGTCATCACATAAAATGGATTTCTAACAGTACCTACTCAGTTTACCCATTGCAAAAGCAATATCAGGCCTTGTACAAGTCATGACATACATTAGGCATCCAATTATCCTAGAATACTCAAGTTGAGATACAGCCTGACCATTATTGGGCATCAGCTTCTCACTTATATCCATAGGAGTACTCACTAGAGTACAATTAAAGTAATTGAATTTCTTCGGTACCTTCTCAATATAATGAGACTGAGAAATTGCTATTCCATTACTTTCATGTTTAATCCTTATGCCAAGGACAACATCAACCTCCCCTATGTCCTTCATGGAGAATCTAGATGACAATAATTTCTTTGTCAGGTCAACCTGAACTTGGTCAGTGCCAAAGATCAACATGTCATCAACATATAGACAAATGATGACTCCTTTACCAGATTTATCAAATTTGCTATACACATATTTGTCAGCTTGGTTAAGTAAATAACCACTGGACAAAACTACTTCATTAAACTTTTGATGTCATTGCTTAGGTGCCTGCTTCAGTCCATATAAAGACTTAATCAGTTTACACACCTTGTTTTCATTTCCAGGCATGATGCAACCACGAGGTTGGTTCATATAGACCTCCTCATCTAATTCTCCATTCAAGAATGTTGTCTTTACATCCATCTGATGAATAATTAGATTATGAATTGATGCCAAAGCAATCAACAGTCTTATGGTGCTGATACATGCCACTGGAGCATAAGTATCAAAGTGGTCTATCCCTGACTTTTGTCTAAAGCCCTGAATGACCAGTCTTGCGTTGAACTTTTCAATAGTTTCATCTACCTTCAGTTTTCCTTTGAAGATCTATTTGTATTCAAGATGTTTGCAACCTTGAGGTAGATCTGCCAACACCCTAGTGTTGTTGCCCATGATAGAATCTATCTCATCATTAATTGCTTCTTTCCAGAAAGCAACATCATAGGAATTCATTGCTTCATCAAATGTCTTGGGGTCATGTTCAACATTAAAGCAATAGGAGTGTTGGTCATAGACCTAATCTCTTATTCCTTCAATTAAATATAATTGAATTTCAAGTCTAAAGTTCTTTGGAGTCCTAGTCCTTTTGCTTTTCCTAAGCTCAGGTTCATGTTTTTGAACCACAACCTCTTCAGTGATCTCTTTAGGGACCACTGAACCACTAATGTCTTCAGTTTCATTTATCTGGGACCTCTAACTTGGTTTAGGGACTGATGAGAATTTATTCTCATAAAAGATAGCATCCATTGATTCAATTATTGAGTTAACTGAAATTGATTCATTAGGTTCAATAACATAGAACCTAAAGGCCTTGCAATGCTTAGCATATCCAACAAAGATGCATTCAATACCTCTTTTCACCTAAAGTTTTTAGCTTTGGATCAAGGAGTCTGACAACTGCCCTACAACCCTAAACTTTGAGGTAATTCAGGTTTGGTTTCCTTTTAGTCCAGAGTTCATAAGGGGTTATCTTATTCCTTTTATTGGGAACCCTATTTAATAAATAGTAAGCTGTTAACATAGCTTCACTCTAGAACCCTTAACTTAGTCTTGAGTGAGAAAACATGGAATTAACCATTTCTTTTAGTACTCTATTTTTCCTTTCAGATATACCATTTTGTTGTGGAGTATAGGAAGTAGTCGTTTCATGGATAATACCAACAGATTAAAAATACAGAGTATCCATGTACTCACCTCTCCTATCAGTCCTGAATCTTTTGATCAAGGACCCTTGTTGTAATTCAACTTCAGTTTTGAATACTTTAAATTTATCTAATGCTTCATCCTTAGTATGTAATAAATAAACATAGCAAAACCTAGAAGCATCATCAATAAAAGTCACAAAGTATTTCTTATTCCCTAATGAGGGAGTAGCATGCAAATCACACAAGTCACTATGGATCAGCTCTAAAACTTTAGTTTCACGTTTTATATATTGAAATGGTTTCTTAGTAATTTTGGTCAGCATGCAAGTCTTACACTTTTCAGTTTCCATGTCAAAAGATGGGATTAATCCATCCTTAGTCATATCTTTCATCCTCTTAAAATGGACATGGCCCAGTCTAGCATGTCATAGGATTGAATCATTTAGTTTAGAGGTTGACATAAAGGCTGAACCAATATTATCATTATCAATATTAAGCCTGAACATTTGATTACACAAATAACCAAAACCAATAAACACACCATGTTTGGATAAAACCAATTTATTAGATTTAATCACTTGTTTATAACCACAATTGTTCAAAATACTACTTGAAACCAAATTCTTCCTAATATTAGAAACATGGCAAAACATTAAACATGAACCATCTTTTTAGAAAGTAAACCTAATATCTACACAACCACGTCCATGCACCAAGGCTGTTGACTATTTCCTATGTGAAGAATAGATCCATCTTAGAGCGTGCGTACGAGCGCGAGCGTGTGAGCGGAGAGTGCAAGATTGATCATCTAGCTTTACATACATGCACAGTCGCTCCGAGGTCAACCCATCACGCACAACATCTTCACTAGCACAAAGTAAGCCTCAGATACATATGTAAAATAATAAACCTTAAGAGATTTATTAAACATATTTTGACCTTTCAGAGGAACTGAACCATTCCCTAAACCACTTGTGCGTTAACCATTGGTTTTACTACCAACATTAACACCTTTTTAATCCATTTTAATGTGATCAGTTTTGCCACATTTCCAACAAGTAGGTTTAGCCTTCTTGTTAGGATCATCCCTTGTGTTATCATGATCTTTACATATACCCTTGTTGTCATTGTACCTGGTGGAGTTGTTATGCTCTACCATATTGACAACTGAAGGACCAACAACATTGTTACCTTTTGGCTTGGGTCAATACCTAGCACCTTGAGTAATCCTCATTGCGCAGATTACTACCTACTCATCAAGGCGAGTGAGGAGCTCCCCCTTTAGATGTTACAAGGTGTGCTTGAAATTTTTTCAAGAACAAGGAAGTTTATCAAGGATACAAGAAACCTAAATGGCCTCATCTATGTTCATTTTTAAAAGAAAGACAATAAGCTAAACATTACACTAATAAGCTGTAAATTACAAGAAAAAGATGCCCTAATGGCCCTATTTATAGACGAATGAGAAGGTTCTAGGTCTTGTGTTTGTTGTGTGAGGAGGAAGAGAGTTGCCTTCAATCTTAAATCTGAGCCCTTGAATTGATTTGTGTTTCTTTATGCTTGATCTCAGCCATTGATTTATCTTCATGTCCCATCAACCAATCAAACATTACGGGATTGCCAACGTGGTTTGTCCTATTCATGGGAGAATAGGTTAAGGAAGGTTGTCGGGTTGCAGGGGAAGAGGTTAAGAGGGTTTTGTTGGTTTGCAGGGTACAATTTTGTCAGGGATGATGAATAGTGACAATGGCGGGAAAAGGGTTTTTTGGGGGTATTGGGTTTAATTTTGGTAACGGGGTTAGGGGAAAGGACTAATGGTGTTAGGGTGTAAGGATTGTAGGGGCTTTTGTTGTAAAAGTCAGGGACTAGCAGTGTAAGTCCTTAAGGACTAACTGTGAAACAGTTTAAAAGGTTTATGGTTGGGCTTTTGTTGGGCTTGTTTGGTTATTAAATGGACTTTGGGCTTTTTTTAACTTATAAAGTTTATAGATAAGGCTTAATGGGCTGGCCCGGCCCATTAAATGGGTGCGGGTTGGCCTATTTAAGATGCACATGTCTTCGGCTTCGATTCTTCACGCTCATTCCATTCCCGTGCTCGGTTTTGTCAGTTTTGGCTTTGTTTTTGTCCTTTAGTGAATATCCGTTACCTGCACAACAAAAATAGCAAAACACACATATATTTGGCATTTTATGTTCGTTTTTTGGTCATTTAGGCTCGTTTTTATTTGTAAAAGGTATGTGTAATTAAGCACATACCACCGTCTCCACACTCTGTATGCCCTCTTGATATCAAATTTCGTATAGAGTTGAAATCTTGTCCGCTTCTTCCTGAAGTGAGTCCAAGTCATGTGTATTTCCTCCAAATGCCATCCACGTTCTAAAAACACAAAAAGAAATGATTGAGCACGTATTTTGGGCATATTTGCATGATTTAGGGGTTAAATGACCCTGAAAAAATGTATAAAATGACACCTCATCAAATACCCCTACACTTAGGATTTCCTTGTCCTCAAGCAAATGAGCTTTTCTACCTAGTCAATAGCAATATCAAGGGCATTTAACTTACCCAATAAAGATAATTCATGGCACAACCAATTAGACCTCGTAGTTAAAAGCACATAAATTATATACTAGCACCTCACATAAGTGTTTAAATTCTCTCTTTCTCTCGGGTGTATAATGAATTATAACAATATGGGAAATGGGAAAATAACACTCATTACCTGTCATAGCATATAAATTACCATAGGCTTGATAAAGGATCAAACCTCCACCGCATTGGCATAAGCACCTAGGAATTACTATCAAAGAGGTCTTTCAAAGGGCTGTGATGTATAGGTGTAGGGTAAAAGAAACACGGTTGGGGGATATTTGAGAAATTGTTCTGGTGCCAAGTCAATTATTTACAAGAATACATGTATAAGGCGTTGCTAAGCCAAGACTCGACCACACTAGGATAAAGATATACAAACTCTATATCAAACTCTTTCTTTTTCTTTTCTTGACACTATCTTAAACATAAACATAAATATAAGCAAAATGGAAGCTCGTGCATTTTTTTTCTTCTTTTTTTCTTTTTTTTCACTTTTTTCTATCTATTTTTTATACACTTTTGCCCTGCCATCTATTAAAACATAATAATACATGACTTGGGGTTTATAAACACCCCTACACTTGAGTTTTAGAACTCATAAACATAAACTAATATTATGACCCGAATAGAAAAGATCAAAATAACATGGAGTGTATTAAACATGTATGGGGGTATTAACCATTATAGCTTCACCCTAGAACCCATGACTCTGTCCTAAGTAGGACAATATGGAATTAACCATTTCTTTCAATACTCTATTTTTCCTTTCAGATATACCATTTTGTTGTAGAGTATAGGGATCAGTTGTTTCATAGATAATACAAACAGATCAAAAATACAGAGTATCCATGTACTCACCTCCCCTATCAGTCATGAATCTTTTGATCAGGGACCCTTGTTTTAATTCAACTTCAGTTTTGAATACTTTGAATTTATCTAATGCTTCATTCTTTTAAATGTAATAAATAAACATAGCAAAACCATGATGCATCATCAATAAATGTCGCAAAGTATTTCTTATTCCCTAATGAGGGAGTAGCATGCAGATCACATAAATCACTGTGGATCAACTCCAAAACTTCAGTTTCACGTTTTATAATTTGAAATGGTTTCTTAGTAATTTTGTTCAGCATGCAAGTCTTACACTTTTCAGTGTCCATGTCAAAAGCTAGGATTAACCTATCCTTAGACATGTCTCGCATCCTCTTATAGTGGACATGGCCTAGTCTGGCATGCCATAGGATTGATTTATCAGTTTAGAGGTTGACAAAAAGACTGAAACAATATTATCATGAATAATATTAAGCCTGAACATTTGATTACTCAAATAACCAAAACTAATAAACACACTATGTTTGGATAAAATAAATTTATTAGATTCAATCACTTGTTTATAGCCATAATTGTTCAAAATACTACTAAAAACCAAATTCTTCCTTATATTATGAACATGTAAAACATTAAACAAGGAAACAATCTTTCCAAAACTAAACCTAATATCTACACAACCACATCCATACACCAAGGCTGTTGACTCATTTCCTATATGAAGAATAGATCCATCATTCAGCGACTAATAGGTCTTAATCTATCATCTATCTTTACACACATGCACAGATGCGCCTGAGTCAACCCATCACGCAACATTATCATCCTGCACAAAGTAAGCCTCAGATACATATGTAACATAATAAACCTGAAGAGATTTATTAAACATATTTTGACCTTTCAGAGGAACTGAACCATTCCCTGAACCACTTGTGCGTGAACCATTAGTTTTACTACCAACATTAACACCTTTTCAGTCCATTTTAATGTGACCAGTTTTGCCACATTTCCAACAAGTAAGTTTACCCTTCTTGTTAGGATCATCCCTTATATTATCTCGATTTTACGTATACCCTTGTTGTCATTGTACCTGGTGGGGTTGTTATGCTCCACCATATTAACAACTGAAGGACCAACAACATTATTACCTTTTGGCTTGTTAGTATCCTATACCCTGAGGGACTCCTCAATGCACAGATGACTACCCAACTCAACAAGAGTTAACTCCCCCTTCAGATGTTTCAAGGTGTGCTTGAAATTTTTCCAAGAATAAGGGAGTTTATCAAGGATACAAGAAACCTAAATGGCCTCATCTATGTTCATTTTGTGTTGTGTATATCTTTTAAGTATACCCAGAAGTTCATTGTATTGTTCCATAACTGGTCTTGAATCAGTCATTTTGTAATTTGTGAAATTACTAATAAGGAATGTCTTACTTGATAAATCCTCAACTATATATTTGGCCTCTAAAGAATCCCATAGTTCTTTGGAAGATTCAACATTTTGGTAAATATCAAGATAAAAGGACCAGCACATACCCATCGAAGGATTAAACATCTGCAGAACACATCATCATTGTCCCTCCACTTGAAACTGGACCCCTTACTTGAGTTGTTCCACGGTAGCATTCTCACCATATTCAAGAATAGAAGTAGTGAGCACATACACCACACTCATGCTGGAAAGCAAGAAGTGCATCTTCTTCTGCCATCTTCTAAAGTCCACCTTTCAAGCTTGGCAAAGTTTAAAGCTATGTGTTTTATAGTAACAACAGCCATTTGGAATATCACACTCATTAATATGCTTTGAATTGGTTGGTTGTATGTGTCCCATATCAGGGTGAAGATAATCAATAGCCAAGCTAATTACCAAAGATGGTTAGCGGATATCACTTAAAGTCGTGTAATCACTTTCTAAAGAAGATTATTCGACCCTATACCCTATGATTACATGAAGCCTGCATTCGGGGGGGGGGGGAGAAGGGGGATATAAAATCAAGTGTTTGTTCTTGTTTTAGGCAAAAATTAAGAACCCTTCGCTTCTAAGTGTTTATGTTTTTTGTATTATGTTTCCATGCAGTTGTGATCTCCTATTTATATGAGAAATACTCAAACCTTAGTCAAAGATATATGAGAGATTATAGGAGATATAATCTCTTCCATAATTAGACTCCTTGATTTTAGGAATTAGTGGTTACATGACCATATTAATTGTAGTCATTAAATGCAGTCAAACTTGCCACTAGAACATGTCGAAGTTGTTACAAGTCAGTTGAATTCATTCCAGCAAGGTCAGTACTTCAGCGTCTTTAACCATCAGTTAACTCACTGAAGAGTATACCCATTGAAGGTTCAAACTGAAGAGGCCCGCTGATGAGTTGACCTACTAAGGATACATCCTTTGATGGATTACTCTCTAATGGTATCCTTCAGGTTACTACTCATGGAGTACAAAGATGAAGCCATCAAACTGATTAATATCATTTAGTGAGTGAACTCACTGAACTTCATCAACGACCTAAATTCCCTTTTACCATTATTAGAGTCAAGGTGTTCAGTGACCTATGGGAGTACACTCCGTACCTCTAGTCCTATTACCTGATATGAACTAAACCCACAATTGAACTAAATTTCCAACATATAGACTAAAAAGACAAAGATGAGCCGGTAACAAAGTTTAGAAACATAATATTAGAGTTGGGGAAGTTTATATAGATAAATGAAAAATTTTAGAGAGCTTACTAACTACATAGCAGTGCTATCGAATTAATATCCATCATTAGAGATATGAAAATACATTGTTGTTTCAAAAATATTTATGACGTTCATCCCGGTTAATAAAGTGGACAAAATTTGGAGTAGCATTTATAATGGCATTGCTCTTAATTATAACTAATTAATAAACTCAATTAACAACTAGTATTTAGGATTAAACAAGTTTAGTTATTGGTGGGTTTCATTTCATTGCAACAAAACACATTAAATTTCATGAAATTTGTTTATGTTGTTACGAATGAAAACTGTGATGTCATTATAGGAATTACATTAGTTTATTAGTAATTTAAAACACAAGGGATAAAAGTGTAATTAGTGGAAACTTCCCTTGTGTTAGGGTGGAGGGTTTTCCTTCGCCACATCATCAAAAAACACTTACTTTATTTTTTCCTTCAACGATTGCAGCGCCCTCTTTCTCTTCCATTAATTTTTTTCTATTTTTTATCGTTTAAAAATACCCTCAAAATACAAATACCCACTCACAACATAATAAAAAATTATTTTATCTCTCTTCTAAAACTCTCTCTCTCTTACTTTTACATACGGGACTCCTTTCAAAACCACGATACAATTTCTTGATTGATTTACTTTCTCAAAATATGCATTGGTACTTCCCGCAAGATATGCTTTCTTTGACTCTTTTCCCGTCCCACCACACCTAGAACCCTAGCCTATAAATCATTACACCCTCTAAAAAACGACTTAAAGGGTGAAGGTCCAATTGTATTTTCCATACATTTTCCTTTTTTAATAAAAACCTTTTGAAATAATGAAAATACTCTCTCTCTCTCTCTCTCTCTAAATATGGCTTATTTATACTTTGAGCTTCCCTGACCTCCTGAGATAGTGGATCTTTGATCATGACAAGTGGTATCAGAGCTGCAAAGGTGATTCGTGATGTTTTTTAAGCTTAATCGACGAGCTTATTTTGGTCAGATTCGGCTTATTGGTATATAACAGCTTATTCAGATCTGTTCATGCTTACTCGATGTGTTTATTTGATAGGTTTTTGCTTATACAGTGCTTAATCAGTTCTTCGGTATGAATTACCTTTGACCAAAGTAATAAGTCAAAATTCACAAAGAAAATCAATATATATGTGATTTCGGAAGTATATGATATTCCCGTGGTCAGTTTTCGGTACGAAGTTGTGCAATGAGGAGTCAAGAGTCGGTTGATAGTTAGATGTTAATATAACAAGGTTGGATTTGGTTTTCTAACTCTACGGGAAAAAGCAATTAAACTAAAAACGAATGCAATAACGAATTTAAAAACGTAAACGGGAACGTAAAAACGCGACTCGAAAACCTAATTTATCATATTTAATCCTAAAATGATTTTAACTTTTTATAAATCCTAAATGACTAAAATGCAAGAACAAATAAAAGTAAACCAAAAACGTAAGCAATTAAAGTAAAAAAATGAAGAAAAACGATAACGGGATCAAATCCCGCTCTTTAAAAAACTAAATCCTAAAATTTTAACCCTACAAAAACAAATTTAATTTTTAACAGTCTTAAATGATAAAGAAAATTTTTCTAAAAAAGAATTATATTTTTTTTGACTTTTATATTTTTTTATTATGAATTAAATACAATTTTAATCTAAAAAATTAATTAAAAATACTAAATTAAATGGGAAAATTCTGAAAAAATGCAGGAAAATACTTTAAGCTATATAGAATGCAAGAAAAATAAGAATTTTGAAAAACAGCTTATAAATAAGATGGGAATAAGCTACAAAGGGCTGATAAGCAAAAAGGGCTAAAAGGACTTAAGTAATTAATTGTACAAATATAAACCAGATGGCCCTACTGGTGCTGGTGGTATAGAGTGTGTGTGTTAAATACGTTGGGTGTGTAAAGGGGAGGTCACAGGTTCGACCCCTGTGGCCTCTCTTTTTTTGAAAACATTTTTTTTGATTTTTTTTAAAAACTTATAAAATAAGAAAAAGTAACAAACTTAAAAAAAAGAAATTTTTTATAAAACTTGACAATAAGTTGGAAAAAGCTAATTAAAGTAACAGTTTGCTAAACAAGGTTGTGGACAACTATGGCTAAACTGTTTTGAGCTTTTGGACAAAATAAGCAATAAGGAGAGTAAATAAGCTACCAGAAGACATAGACTCATGCCTAATAAGCACTAAAGACAAAGAGATAAGCAAAATAAATTTAGGTAATAAGCTAGAACAAGGACTTGAAAAGGGACAGTCTAAGCTACTGGCTTTTTGAAATTATAGACAAATTTTAAGCTATAACCTAAGACTCAATAAGCTAAATGAGAAGCTTAAAACTGGAAACAGATATAGTACTCTAAGGTGTTGATACAAATAAGCAAAGAAATTAGCTAAATATTGAGGAAATAAGCTGGAAAACAAGGAGCTAAGAATCCATATACTACTTAACTGATATTGCTTTTGTGGTCCTTTTTTAAAATAATAAACACTTTGAGCTAATTTTAGATACATAAAATTGATTTTGACTCCCTAAAAACTTGAAACAGATTAAGCTAAGACTATATTAAGCTAAAAACAATCAAAGTTAACCAAATTTAAACTAGATTTAAGTCTCAAAATGAACTTGTAAAACTGACTTTTAAGAGCAAAATACTTGACTGTTTTTAGACTAAAAATTAAAAAAACTATTTTAACAACTAAGGACTCAAAACAGATGGTTCATTGATGCACTAGAATTCATATTGATAACTAAAACCACTACTCAAGAAGGACTTCAAGAAATTTGCACAAATAAGCTATTTTGGACATCTAAAAATGTAGCAGACTTTGAATATCAATAAAACAACTTGAAACTTTAATCAAACTTATTTTAAACTTTCAAAAACTAACACTTAAACTAATTCAGAGCTAATGAGAAATGATTTGAGGGCCAAAGACAGTTTTTACCCCCATTTGACCCATTTTAAAACCTTGACCCAAACACCCCTTTAAATTTTAGAAATGCAATTTAAGCTTAAAACAGATCTTTAAAATTCTAAATAAGCAAAAAACAGATGTAGTACTATGCAAATGAAGTACAAATAAGCAATATCCTAAGAGAAATAAGCATTATCCTATAAGCTACCTTAATAAGCAATAAACTAAGAATTTAGACAGATTATAACAAATCTCAAACTAAACTATTAAAGACCACACATTAGACTTATAAAAAAAAAAATTAAGCTACATTAAAGCTGAGAAAGCACAAATAAGTAACAATAAGCAAGCAATAAGCAGGATTTAAGCAGAAAATAATCAAAACAATAAAGTAAGCTAAAAATGGAAAAATGGAAAGTACCTTTGTCCTTTGCTTAAACAAGGACACAAATGCTCAAATGAGCTTTTCTACAAGCTCCAGCTTGTATTAAACAAGCTGGTAAGTCCGTAAGCCCATCCCTTTTTGGCTTATCATCCATAAAATTAAGCTTTGGTATTTTAGGAGTGGATAACTTGATGAAACAGTAAACTTTGAGTAAAACAGATTATAAGAGCTTTATTAAGATGACATTTAGATAACAACAAAGCTTTTAACAGAATTTTAAAGACAGATTTAAGTAGAAAAAATAGAATTTCATTAAACTTTTAAAGGGTTACAATACTTGGAAATGAAAAATACAATAAGCAATAAGAAATAAGCTGTAAAAAATGACAGAGATAAACCTACACTACTTCTATAACTCAAATTAAAACTAACACTAGATACTTTTCTGTGACACTTTTATTTTTACTATTTAAAAGCCAAATCTAAAGTCTTAGAGGTCTTCTGTGGTTTCTTAGGGTGAAGAGGTTTTAAGAATGCCCTCCTTCATCTTTGGCTCCAAGCAATGCATCACAGCCCTTGATTTGATCTTGGTATCTTCAACCAATGAAAAAGTAGAGGATTGCCAAGGTGGCATGGACTGTTGTGGTATGGGGTGGTGATGTGGGGTTCGTGGGTTTTAGGGAAGAGGAGAAATAAGAGTGATGGGATGAAAGAGATGGATGAATAGTTATTTGGGAATAACGGGAAATGGTTTTGGGTGTTTGATTTTATAACGGGTTAAGGGGGAAAGGTATAAAAGAGGGTAACAGGGTTAGGTTGTTAGGGACTAACTTTGTAATGAGTTTAGGGTATAAGGGTTAACGGTGTTAGTCCTCAAGGACTAATGGTGTAATGGCATAGGGACTAGCAGTGTTAGTCCTTAAGGACTAACGGTGTAAACGGTTTTAGGGTGTATGGTTAACGGGTGTTATGGTTAAATGGGGTAAAGGGGTAAAAGGGTTAACGATTGTTAGGTTAAGTATATTGGGCTGGTGGATTGGTTTTGGGCCGGCTAATATTTGTTTTGGACTTTGACTTTTTAAATACTATAAGACTTATAGTAAAGGCTAAATGGGCTGACCCGACCCATTAGATGGGTGCGGGTTGGTCCATTTAAGATGCCACGACCTCGGCTTCGATCTTTGATTTTGACTTTGACTTTGACTTTTCACGCTCGTTCTAATGCCGTGCTCAGTTATGTCGATTTTGGCTTAGTTTTTGTCCTTTAGTGAATATCCATTACCTGCACAATATACAAAGCAAAACACACATATATTTGGCATTTTATGCTCGTTTTTGGTCATTTAGGCTCGTTTTTATAGCTAAAAGGTATGTGTAATTAAGCACATACCAAAATCCCCCATACTAAACTATTGTCGTGTCCTCACGCAATGCCATAAGTAAACACTTTAGAAAACTAAGAATCTCAATCCCCCTCGACTAATTACCTCAAAAAGTAGCTAAGTGTTCATCAAAGGAAATTAAAGACTCATAAGTTTTGAAAAGCCACGCTTTGACAATTTTTAAATATTAACACTTATTCCGACACATATTTTTGCATTTTCCCTTTTTCTCATATTTTTTTGTACTTTTCTTTTTAAGCAACTAACATGAACGTTTGAGTTTCATTATTTTTATAACTTTTAGGGTTACAGAACAAGAAGCACTTTAAT
>BQNB010048369.1:0-16719 GCA_026074375.1 Tanacetum coccineum | reverse complement strand
CACATAACGGTCCTATAAATGGCAAGAAAATAGAATGATTGAAATCTTAATATGACCGGAAAACACGGGGTGTTATATCCTATTACTCTAGATATATAAATTGCGGATATGGAAAGCCATCCCGGCATCTAGCTAGTAAGATATTTTGCATTCATAGATCCAATTGAATGATGGGTCGCATACTTAAGCACGTAAACAAGTATGAATTGATAAACATAATCAACAATCAATGATAAATTAAGTAATCGATATAAACAAACCAAACATTTAAATCTTCATAATCATGGCTAATACCACGAGGGTATTAGCCTGAACCTTGTTAATTAATCACGTATTAATCAAATCAACCATAGGTAAACTTACCGGGTTTTTTAAACGAATGATATCAAAAACAAACGATTAAAAGTGTATAGGGATTAAAGGTGTTTTCTATGGTATTAGTAGCTTATGGCTGACTTTCTGCTATTCTTTGTTTCTTAAAATTGACTCTTTTGTGGTTAAGGTTCGAATTAGTTTAGTGGTCTTTCTGAGTTTTTTTGTCTGGTTTTGGTCGACACGTCATATTGGTTGAAGTCAATACGGCGTATTGGGGTTTCTTGGAGTAGGGACCACGTTCAATATCTTCTAGAATATTTAATTGCTATATCTTGGATACGACGTATTAGATCTCCTAGATACGGCGTATAGGTCTTCGTTCTTCGTGATTTCTTGTGAAGTACATGTACAATATGCCGTATCTTCCTTGATGGATACGGCGTATTGGATGTCAGAACAATATTTTTCAGATTTCTTCGTTTAAGCTCCAGAATGCTTGCCTTTTAGCAAATCTTCACAAAGTACTCCATAATTACTGCAATTCTAAAATATAAACGATTAAGTATCAATTCTTGCAATAATTATACAAAATAGGTAATTTACATGGGATAAATGATGCTATAAAAGTGACGTTATTTGATGTCATCAATGACACATAATCAAATACACCACAAAACAATCGGCGGCGTGTGTGTTGGTAGGTGGTTTGGGAGATGAGTATTGTTGTGTTGTGTGTTAATGTGTGTGTGTGGTGTTATATTTGAGCCACGTTACCATTTTACTGTTCCTTAGATTAAAAAAATTATTTTTTTATAATAATAAAAAAATATTAAAGCATATGTGAGTGGCAATTTAATGATAAATATTATATAGTTTTAATATTAGCTTATGCTACATGTATAGATGGAGCAAAAAGGTGACTAAAAAAATAAGCTTACTTTTGCGAGTCACATAATGCAACATTTGATTTTAAATGGTATGCCCTCATGCGTTGCGGCATAGCTATTTGGATTTGATATATGCGTTTTCGAAATGAGGAAGTTTCGTGTATATATGTTTTTTATACAATGGCTCCTTTTTTTATTAAAAAATTTTGTTTTTGAGTGTGAGCTTTACGCGCATGCGTTGAGTCGATTGGTTTATACTGTTTGTGTCAACTAATCTACAAATATATCTGCGTTTGTTAGGACTTTGATAACTACAATTTGGTTAGTTAGCGTGGAAGCATACAGTTAAAAGGGTAAACTATTGCCTTTCTAAAAAAAGATAAACTACTTTAATTTATACATGATGCAATCAATAAAAAACCTATTATAATATATGTATTTGATATATTGTTCATAAGTAGCCCCTAGACTACTTACACTTATACATAATTAACTTTGATTAAATTCTAGGATAGTTTTTAAAGTTAATGAGTAGGACAAAGGTGTATTTTGAAAGTTTTTTTTAATTTATTTTAAACTTTAACATTTTTTATAAAATCGTACGTATCTCAAAAGCAGGGTTGTAAACGAACTGAACGTTCAATGAACATTTTATGAACCGTTCGGTAAAAAATTCGTTCATGTTCATTTATTTATTAAATGAACAAACATGAACATTATTTTACGTTCGTTTAGTTAAATGAACGAACATGAACACAAGTCACGTTCATTCGTTTATGTTCGTGAACGTTCGATTAGGCGTTTATTAACGTTCGTTTATGTTCATTTATATGTTCATGTTCGTATATCATATCTTTTAATTGTATACTTTTAAATATGGTATGTTTAAATAAAACAACACTGATAAAACACAATATTATGTATAATTTGATAATACTCTATGTTCATTTATGTTCGTTTAATTTCTTAATGAACGAACATAAACGAACTTGAACAACTCATTTTCTTAATAAACAAACATGAAGAAGAAAATTCGTCCGTTTAAGCGTTCGTGTTCGTTTATTTGTTCGGTTAAAATTAAATGAACGAACATGAACAAAGCTCCGTTCGTGTTCGTTTGGTTCGTTTACAGCCCTACTCAAAAGCATACCAATATTGGGCTCGTTTTATTCGTAATCCAGAGGTCTTCTCATTGGTATATTTTTTGTTAAAGAAATTGTTGGATATTTGTTAGATATTTGATAAATAAATTTTGTTATATAATTAATCGTAAATAGCAAGAAGCATACAGTAATTTTTGTAACTTAAAGTTTAATAATTTTGTCCATAAATAGCCCCAAGATGATGCGGGGAGAATGATGCAGATATGCAGAGCATTGAATTTTAGTCAATGTCAAAATATTTACTTTCTCTTTTTATTTTAGTATTTCCTTTTGAAAATAAACTTTGATTAGGAAACTATATTCTTAATCAATTATGTGTTTAGAAATAGGAAAGTAATATTCGATCTTTTTAGGTTGATACTTATCCTATAAATATAGGGTCTTTTCTTTGTATTGAGGATATCTTTGAGTTTCGATAATAAAAGCTTTTGCTATGTTCTTAGCAGTTTGCTAAGATTCTCTTAATAATCGGTATTCGTTTGAATCAACGATTGTTGGAGTTTGCCTGATTATCGGTATTCGTTTGAATCAACGATAGTTGGAAGATTATTTATGGTATTCATTGGAATCAACAGATTCAATTTGTGTATTTTGATTTTCCACTACATCAGTTGGTATCAGAGCTAAAGTTTATGATTAAGATGTCTCTAAAGAGAAGTGAAGGTGAAGAGTCAGAATATCCGTTCTTTGAGGGTGATGGTTCATCTTCTAACGAATGGGGAGATTATGGTGTGGTGGGTGACGATTATGAAGGACCTCCAGTATTTGATGATGATCAATATGAAGAAAAATCGATGCCAGTTTATGATACCGATATTGAAAATGTCATTGAGGAGGAGGAAGGATTTGTTGGGAAAGGAGGATTTGGCTGGGAAGAAGACAACATTAAAGAAGTTGTAGTTGTGGCTAATGATCTTTGTTCTTCAATGACCCAAACTACTTTAAATGTTGATTTTGAGGAAGACATCAATACAAAATCACACGAGTTGATGTCGTTTGAAAAAAGTATTCTTATCAAGGTTAGCAAAAGTTTGTTCAAATTTATGGTTGGTAAAAAATATCAAGAATGGTATTTGAAAGTTGTATCCATGGTCGATGAGTTTAGTTTTAAAACGATTAAGGTTCAAGGTCGAGTCATTATAAAGAAAGAGAATTTGATGCAAGGGATACAAGTTTGGATGCTACAAATACAAGGAACGAGTGAGGCAAACTCGAGGACAAGTTTTTCAAGTGGGGGAGAATGATGCGGGGAGAATGATGCAGATATGCAGAGCATTAAATTTTAGTCAATGTCAAAATATTTACTTTCTCTTTTTATTTTAGTATTTCCTTTTGAAAATAAACTTTGATTGGAAAACTATATTCTTAATCAATTATGTGTTTAGAAATAGGAAAGTAATATTCGATCTTTTTAGGTTGATTATACTTGTCATATAAATATAGGGTCTTTTCTTTGTATTGAGGATATCTTTGAGTTTTGATAATAAAAGCTTTTGCTTTGTTCTTGGCAGTTTGCTAAGATTCTCTTAATAATCGGTATTCGTTTGAATCAACGATTGTTGGAGTTTGCCTGATTATCGGTATTCGTTTGAATCAACGATAGTTTGAAGATTGTTTCTGGTATTCATTGGAATCAACAGATTCAATTTGTGTATCTTGATTTTCCACTACATCACAAGACTACCTACACTTGTACATATTTAAATTTGATTAAACTGTAGGGTAGTTTTTAAACTTAATAGGTATGTTAAGGTTGTGTTTTGAAAGTTCTTTTAAAAAATATATATATATTAAACTTCAACATTTTTTATAAAATCGTGCGTATGTCAAAAGCATATCAATATTAGGCTAGTATTGTTTGTAATACATATGCCTTCTCATCAGTATATTTTTTTTATTAAAGATGTCGTTATATATTTGTTAGATATTTCATAAATAAATTTGTTACATAAAAAAGTCGTAAATAGCAAGAAGTATAAGGTAATTTTTGTAACTTGTTGCACAAATTGAGGCAAGTTTTGTAACATTTAACAATAACACGGGTTATTGGGCTGTTGTTTTGCTAACATTTTCGGGCCGTTTAATATGGCGTCGTTTCACACCATAATTGATGTATTATATAATATCATGTAAGATTTACTTTTGTAAAATCTATTACGGCTTGTCAACAAATCTTAGTTTTTTCTCCATAAGAAAAAAGCTAAGGTGGCGTTTGGTTTGTAGTTAGGAATCACTATGGGTATAGATTTGATGATTTTATGGAATGAAAATGAGGATGATTATCTTAAAACTGTTGTTTGGTTGGCAATAAAAATTTGGGTTCGAGTACCATGTTTAAACTTATTTTTCTTTTGTTTTTCTATATGTAAAATTCAACTTTTACTTTAATGTTTATAAGATTATAAATAATAAGTTTTTTATATTTCATACAACAAATACTCTGGAGATGATTATTGGATTACAACAAATATTGTTTTATTAAAAAGAGACAAGCTTCTTTAGAATGAATACATATAGCACAAGAAAAAAACGTGCACTCTATATGTATCACGTCATTGTAATATGACACAAAAATGTCACACACACAGAAAAATAGAGAAATTATATGTATACATCCAATGTTTTATTACATATAAAAAAAGGTTAAGGAAATGAAATATTTACAAGAAAACCAAAAGCTTATTCATATAAGAGCTCATTATGTTCATTGGCATCTATAAATATCCCTCTTACTTGATTTGCATTACCACATTTGCAAAAGATGTTCTGACTTTGAAGTATGGTACGCTTGCTTTAATAATATTTAGTTTGGTTTTCAAATGTTTGTAGAATTCTAATTTGTACGTAGACTACATGACTATTTGATTAAATTGCATGATCTGATATGCATGGTGTTTGATATGGTTGATCTTATCTGATCAAATTAAATAATTATGTGGTAGAATAGGAAAAGCAAAATATAACTTGCTTTTCATTTGAATTGATAAGTGTGTATCTTCTCAGCTGAGCCACGAAGAGGAGATCCAATGCATGGGGGAAGGGTTTTCTTCCAGCTTTGAAGAGAGCCTTTTCTACTTCAAGATTTTAAAATTTATGAGGTTCAACATTACCCATCATTCAGATTTGCATGCCTAATGTTTTATATAACGCGTGTAGGGAACTTTCAAAGTACATGTTTTGAGGCGTTGATAATTTTGCGAGTTCTAATCGACTAACAAGCTATGGATAAGGCGGTTCTACCATATTACATGGAATGTGTAAAGATGGCCATGTTAAAGCATGAACTTCATAATCTATTTTTAATAAGTACTTGGTATATATCTTTTACTGATTATCGACTTATCATATTAGCTTTAATTATCTTTTATTTTACTTTGTAAGGTACATGAATACGCTATATCAAATCTAGAGAATAGTGATGAAAAACATGCAAAATCAACAAACTTGGAATTTGAGAAATGACACCATACGTTTCGAGTATCATACCGACTACGTTATTAGTAAGCCTCAAAACAAGCTTCGGTCGAAGAAAATGGAAGCTTAGAGATAGAAGATGAGAGTGAAATCGAGCTAACATTAGCCCCGACAAGTTATACCCGAAGGAAGAACAACTCGACTTTGACTACAAAACTGAATTTAAATTCTATGGCAAGTTATTTGTTAGAAGTTCGGTGTTTTGTGAGTGGGTAATAATCAAACTATCCTGATATATTCTCTGAATTGTGTTGAGATCACTTTCAGATTGAAGTATTTCGACCCTATATGCCTCGGGTATCACGAAATCCTCAATTGGATAATTCAGAGAATCGCACTTTGTCTCTAAGGCACGAGAGATCAAAGCAATACACAGAAAGTTGTTATATATGTTCTGTTTTCAAGAGATCAAATTGTATTATATAAACATAACCAAAATTAGTTAATTTCGGTTATAGACAGTTGGCAGGAAAGGTCACACCTGTTGGAAAAAGGTGTGTCGGTTGGAGGGAAAAACTAGTTTGAAGGAAACGGATAATCCATTTGGAGCACTAGATATAACGTTGTATTAGAAGGGAATTGGGTGTCTCATAGTTAGAGATTTAAATAGACTTTAATCCTATCCCGATAGCCGACTTGTGCACTAAGTCTCTAGCTAATCCCTTAGTCAAGTGATCTGCCAAGTTCTGTTGAGAACGAACAAAATCCACAGAAATCACTCCATTCGTAATTAACTCACGAACCATGCTGTGTCTAACACCTAAGTGTCTAGACTTTCCATTGTAAATTTGGCTATATGCCTTAGCCAAAGTGGCAGCACTATCACAATGCATGGAAATAGGAGATATTGGTTTAGGCCACAAAGGAATCTCATAGATAAGGTTCCTTAACCATTCTGCCTCCTTTCCTGCAGCAGCTAAAGCTACAAATTCACTTTCCATCGTCGAATCAGTAATGCAAGTTTTCTTCTTAGAAGCCCACGAAATGGAACCTCCACCTAGCAAGAATACCCAACTAGTAGTAGAAGTATGATCTTCACTATTGGTTATCCAACTTGCATCAGAATAACCTTCAATAACCGAAGGAAATCCAACATAAGACAAACCATAATTCATTGTCTTTTTCAAGTACCTGAATACTCTAATAATTGCTTCCCAATGGTGATTACTAGGATTACTAGTAAATCTACTCAATTTTCCGACAGCATAAGCAATATCCGGCCTTGTGCTTGTCATAGCATACATCAAGCATCCAATAGCCCTTGAATATTCAAGTTGATTAACAGGTTTGCCCATATGGGGCACTAATTTAATACCTGCTTCCATGGGAGTACTAACTGGACCACAACCTTCACAATTAAACTTCTTGAGAATTTTCTCAATGTAGTGAGATTGTGTAATCGCAAGACCCTTGTTCTCACGCTTAATTCTTATTCCAAGAATCACATCCGCCTCCCCCATGTCTTTCATAGAGAAATTCGAGGACAAAAACTCTTTAGTTTTATCAACTTGGGTTTGGTCAGTACCAAAAATCAACATGTCATCAACATATAAGCAAATGATGACTCCTTTACCAGATTCATCAAATTTGCAGTATACACACTTGTCTGATTGATTCAACACAAATCCATTAGACAAAACAACCTCATCAAACTTATGATGCCACTGTTTAGGGGCTTGTTTGAGTCCATACAAAGATTTAATTAACTTACACACTTTGTGCTCATTACCTGGCATAACAAATCCTTCTGGTTGCTTCATATAAATCTCCTCTTCCAAGTCACCATTTAAGAATGCTGTTTTGACATCCATTTGATGGATCACTAAATTGTGAGTAGCTGCCAAAGCTATCAACAATCTAATAGTGGAGATACGAGCAACTGGTGCATAAGTATCGAAGTAATCGATCCCTTCTTTTTGTCTAAAGCCTTGGATTACCAATCGAGCTTTAAATTTGTCGATAGTACCATCAACTTTCATCTTCTTTTTGAAGATCCATTTGCACCCTAAAGGTTTACAACCTGGTGGTAGGTCAGATAAGACCCATGTGTTATTTTCCATTATTGATCCTATTTCATCATCAACTGCTTCTTTCCAGAAAGCAACATCTCGGGATTTCATAGCTTCATCAAAGGTCTTTGGATCCTCTTCTATACTGTAACAGTAAGAATATTGAGAAGCAATCTCATCTCTTGATCCCTCAACTAAATATAGTTAAAAATCAAAGCCATATGATTTAGCTACCCGAGCTCTATTACTTCTCCGAGGTTCAGGAATCTCAGTTGGAGTTTTACCTGGTAGGTCTCTACCTTGAGTTCCATTAGAGCTAGATACTATGTACTTTGGTCTAGGTATTGAAGAGAATCTATTCTCATCAAATATTGTATCTCTAGATTCTATAACCGAATTAACAAATACAAAATCATTAGGTTCAATAACATAGAACCTATATGCTTTGGAATGCTTAACATATCCAACGAAGATGCAATCAATACCCTTCTCACCCAAAATTTTCTTTTTGGGTTCTGAAAGTCTAACGACAGCCCGACAACCCCAAACTCGCAAATAAGACAAGTTAGGTCGTTTTTTATACCAAAGTTTATATGGGGTAATCCTGTTATTTTTGTTAGGAACCTTATTTAGCAAATAACTAGCCGTTAATATGGCCTCTCCCCAAAATCCTTCACTCAATCCCGAGTAGGATAACATGGAATTAACCATTTCTTTTAAAGCTCTATTTTTCCTTTCAGACATACCATTTTGTTGTGGTGTATAAGGAGCCGTTGTTTGATGAATGATTCCTACAGATTAGAAATAACTAGGATCATAATATCCACCTCCTCTATCTATGGGTAAAGTTTTAATTATACTAATTTGTTGTAACTCTACTTTAGGTTTATAGATTTTAAATTCATCTAAGGCTTCATCTTTAGCATGAAATTGATAAACATAACAAAATCTAAAGGCATTATCTATATAAGTAACAACATATTTCTTGTTTCCTATAGATGGGGTTGCATGGAAATCACATAAGTCACTATGTATCAACTCTAGCAAAACATAATTCCTTTTTATATCTTTAAAAGGTTGTTTAGTGATCTTAGTTAACTTGCAAGTATTATATTTTCCATGTTCATGTCAAATGAAGGTATTAAACTATCTTTAGATATATCATGCAAACGTTGATAATGTGCGTGTCCTAAACAAGCATGCCATAATTTAGAATCAACAACATGAGAATAATCCATATAAATAGAATTAATACTACTAGGAACTTTATTAAGATTTAACATAAGCATGCCATTATTATAGTATCCGAAACCAATAAATACACCATGTCTTGATACGATATACTTATCAGATTCATAGACTTACTTGTAGCCACACTTATTTAACACGGGGCCAGACATAAGGTTCTTCCTAATCCCTAGTACATACACAACATTAAATAAAGAAACTGTTTTTCCAAAACTAAATTCTATTATAACATTTCATGTCCAAGTATTGGTTTGGTTGACTCATTGCCCATATAAAGAACAGATCCATCTTCTACCAGATGAAAGGTATCAAACCAGCAATGATCCTCACATGCATGACAAGTTGCACCCGAGTCAATCCACCAAGCAATTTCATCATCCTATACATAACATATTTCATAAATATGTGATACATATTTTTTAATAGGAATTATTACATGGTCAGAAATCAGACCTTGTTGTGGACTTGGGTCCTTAGACCCTTTGCCTGATCGAGAAGCGCTTACACCATTGTTCTTTATAACCCGACAATCCTTCTTAAAATGACCATGTTTTCCGCACTTCCAACACGCCATCTTAGACTTTTTGTTAGAATCATCCTTTTTATCATGGAATTTCCTTTTATTTCCCTTAGAGTTTTTGTTGTTTTTCTTGTTCTTATCATCTCCAACCATACTCACAAAAGATGATCCAACAATATCTTTACCCTTGCTATTCACACTTTCTTCCATTCTAAGAGTTTACTTTATGCGGAAGTGGGTTCTAAGTTGTATAGTTAGAAGTTTGTCTATGATACTAGACATCGAGATAGACTCGTCCACGAACAAACCATGCTGAGTGTATTGTCCCAAAATTCGAAGGAGTTCATGATATTGTTCCATCACAGACCTAGAATCAACCATTTTGTAATTGTAAAAATTATTGACAAGAAACTTCTTACTAGTAGTATCTTCTGCCATGTGTTTTGCTTCAAGTTGATCCCATAAGTACTTTCCCAATCCCATATTTTGGTATACGTTAAATAAGGCATCCGACATACCATTCAAGACGTGCCTTCGAAATATGTAATCGTCATTGTCCCACTTGCATCGTTTCCTTGTCTGTTCCATCGTCTCTTCTTCAACATACTCTGACATGGGGGTACTCAGAACATACACAACCTTCAAAGTTGTGAGAAGAAAGTGTATATTCTTTTGCCAGCCCCTAAAATTACTGGCCTCAAACTTGTCCAATTTTCTAAACTTCGTCGTCATATCCTTAACAGATGCCGTTATGATTAAAACCAACAAATACTTCAATATTTGTTAGAATTTTAGGGCGTGTTTGTGTGTGAGTGGTAATAATCGAACAATCCTGGTATATTCCTTGAATCGTATTGAGATCACTTTCAGACTGAAGCATTTCGACCTTATATGCCTCGAGTTACATGAAATCCTCAATTGGATAATTTAGAGAAAACACTTAGTTTCTAAGACACGAGAAATCTAAGTAAATACACAGAAAGTTGATATGTTTGTTATATTGGAAGAGATCAATTCTGGTTCTTTTTAACCTAATCGAAAGTTAGTTAAAATTGGATAAAAATGGTTGGCAGGAAGAGTCACACCCTTTGGTGAAAAGGTGTGTCTTTTGGTGGAAAACCCAGTTTGAGGAAAAAACGGGTAATACCCGAATCCCAAAATTCATTTAGGTTTTGAGGCACTGTCCCAAACCCCACAAGGGGAGGCTTCCCCTCGACCTCGCGAGGGGGTGCTGCACCAAACCCTAGCGGGACCCTAGCAAGGGGATCTGCCCCTTGACCCACGCATCTTTGTCGTGGCGGCATCAAGCTAGCTAGAACGACGTGCACTCCACACCTCCTGATTCGACTATAAGATATACCTGACTAAGCCCATTAATCTTATGTAAATCATAATTACACAAAATATAAGTACAACAACAATGACAAAAATGATACCCAATCCCGTCTGGGCAGGGTATGGGGGAGGTAAAATGTAGACATATCATAACCCTACCCTTGGGGAACCCGCGGGTAAAGAGACTGCTTCGGGGTAGACCTCCGGCTAAGAGAAAGGAAAGAGAAAGAGAAAGAACGACAATTGTTTTTTATTATTTATTATTTTTTTTATTTTTTTTGAAAGCATGAAAGTGAAAGTAAATAAGGAAGGAGAATAAAATGGAAGCAAGATACAAAAGGCAAGCAAAGACACATGGAAAGATATGCGAAGCAAAAGAGTAAGCAAACCAACTGGGCTAGCTTAGTTGGCCACCAAGATTCCTTAGGGGCTTGAGGAGGGGATGTTTGGCTAGGGGAGGTCTCGAGTTCGAGTCCCACCTGGGACTTTTACCCCTTCAGGTGGAATAGGAGGAAGTACATGTGGGTTCATGGTACAACATACTGCCTAATTGGATGTCACTGCTGGACCCGAACCACTAACAACTAACAAGCCGTTCTAAAAAAATAAAAAAATAAAAAGAGTAAGCAAAGCAAAGCACTAAAATCCCAACACATGCATGAGACCACGATAATAGAGGAAAGAAAAAACAAGCAGGCAAACACCTATAACAAGCATGAGACACAAACTTGAGGGCATATAAAAGCATGAGAGCAAGAGGAGCACATAGAGCCACAAAGCAAAGAAATAAACACTAACACATGGCACAATAGAAAAAAGACCTAGACAAACTACCAAGAGAAAACAACAACATAGGGGAAGGTAAAAAAGGGTGAACCACGTAAAGCACACCAAGAGCCAAACAAGCAAAATACAAGGGAAGTAGAGGATGCATAAATAAAAAAGAAAGCAAGCATACCACAACAAGGCATGGGAAAAGACGACAAACAAATGGCATACCATAGAAGGTATAAAGTGCAAGCAAGGAACCTAAAGGAGCAACAAGGTGCGATAAAGCATAAAGCAAGGGAGAAACACAACCTATATCTAAAATCAACGCACAAGGACCACGCGAAAAACTACAACGCGCCTAGAACAACAAAAAAGTAGGACAAAATTCAAACCTCTCTAAACCTGCCATCTAACACCATAATCTAATTCAAGCCCACTACCCGAACCTATCAGAAACTATAAGGACATAAGAAACAAACAGGCAAAAAGAAGCAAAAGATACAAGACAGGAAAAGCAAAGCAAGGCAATTAAAGCGATAAAACATGGAAGACAAACACAACAAAGGCAACCAAAAAAGGGAAATAAAAAACAAGGCATGCATCTATGAAAAGGCATACAAGCACATGAAAAGCACAAACATCTCTATGTCTACCACCTAACCCTATAGTCTAATTCTAGCCCTCAACTCATTCTTATCAAAGGTCATGTCCTTGGACAAGAAAAGCTCATTCATGTCACGCTTTACTCTATCCCCCCACCTAAGTTTTGGCCTACCCCTTTTCCTCAAGCTGTCGACCACTATAGTTTCTACTCTCCTAATTGGTGCTGATTGTGGTCTTCTCCTGACATGTTCGAACCACCTAACTGTCCTTCCCTCATCTTTGTTATGATAGTCTCAACTTCAAGCTTCGCTCTATACATTCCGTTAGGAATCATGTCAAGCATTGTTCTACCATAAGTCTACCTTAGCTTTCTCAACTCTACAACTTCTATCCTATTAGCTAGGGCTTTCGTAATAGGCCATCACTATGACCCATACAACATAGAAGGTCTAATTGATACTCTATTAAATTTCCATTTTAGCTTAAGAGGGATATTTCTATCACAAAGGACTCTTGTGGCCGCTCTCCACTTCAACCATGTTGCTTTAATACGGTGGGATACGTCTTTGTCAATCCTCCCGGATTTGTGTATCATCGATCTAAGATATCTAAAAGACTCCTTAGGTTGTATGATCTTGTCTCCAATATAAATATCCACTTCTTTGTTATGGGCGATCTCAACATTACCGAAGTCACATCTTAGATATTTGGTCTTCTCTCGGCTGACCCTTAGGCCGTTGTCTTCTAGAGCTTCTCTCTAATTCTCAATTCTGTTGTTTAAACCTTTCGTTGATTCCAAAACAAGAACAATATCGTCAGCAAAAATCAAGCACCATAGGATGTCCTCTTGGATCCCTCTCGATAGCTCATCAAGGATCAAAGCAAATAGGTATGGGCTAATTGTCGATCCCTAATGTATCCCCACTTCCACTAGGAAAAGTTCTATGTGTTCGATCAAGGTTCGTACAAGGGTCTTTGCACCATCATACATATCCTTAATAACCCTAATGTATCTCCTTGGCATTCCTTTGTTGATTAAGGTCTTCCATATCAACTCCCATAGAACGCTATCATATGCCTTTTCTAGATCTAGGAAAGCCAAATGCAGGTCTCTTTGTCTATCCCTGTACTTATCCATGAGGCTTCTAATAAGGTGTATTGATTTGATCGAAGATCGTTCGAGAATAAAACCAAATTGGTTCTCAGACACGTTAGTCTCTCTTCGTAGCCTTCTCTCGATCACTCTCTCCCAAACCTTCATGGTGTGACCAATAAGCTTGATACCCCAATAGTTGTTGCAAATTCGCACATCGCCTTTATTTTTGAAGATAGGGATGACATCACTAAGTCTTCACTCTTCATGCATCTTCGCGATACTAAAGATCTTGTTGAAGGGGCTAGTCAGCCAGGTAATACCCTCATCCCATAGGCTTCTCCAAGCTTCTATGGGTATTTGGTCCGGTCCTATGGCCTTATTTCTCCCCATCTTCTGTAAGGCAGTTTTCACTTCCGCCTGGCTGATCCTCGAGTAGTAGCAATCAAAATGTTGTACTATGTTAAGGTCCACAACTTCTTCACGTCCCTCCGGTTCTCTCGTGTTGAAAAGGGAGGAAAATTATTCTCCCTATCTTTTCTTAACCTCTTCTCGCCCGTAATGGTTTGACCTCCTTCATCTTTTATAAAACATATGTTCCCGAGGTCCATTCTTCTTCTTTCATGGGTTTTTGCAATCCTGAAGATATCGTTTGCTCCATCTTTAAAGTCTAGTTTCTTGTATAGGTCTTCGTACGCCTTCGTACACAAAATATAAGTGATAACATTAAAATCATCAACAGTTTTTGCGTATAAGTCAAGGTATTACATGTTGCCATTTAAAGTTTAACACCTTAACACCTTACACCTGTTGGGACTCTTAAGTTGATGTTGGCAAGTTTGGTCCTTTATGAAACACAAAGTACAAATCTTGAAGCTGCAAGTGATTGTATTTATCATATACCTATTAGTTCAAGTTGAAGTAGCACTTGTACATTGAATTAGTGTATGACCTGATCTTATGGGATAGTGGTAGTTAACTTGGTTTGATATTAAACTAATAACCACCCCCACTGCCTCCTTAGATTTTGGAGTGGTATCTGGTCACGTCTTTAAAAACATATGCTATATAGAGATGGTATGTGAGTGCATGAAAAACACATAAAAACACCATATTTACTCGTTGTAATTTGCTTATGCTCTTCTTGTTTTTTCTGTTACCATCTTCGCATTGTAACCAAGAGTTGTTGCTACTCAAATATTAGGTGTGTAGAACTCTATTAATTCTGGTGCTTAGTCTTGGAGACTCGAGCAACTTACGGAGTGCTAAAAGTACTTAAAAGGACAGAGAATTACTTCTCGTACAGTTCCATTTATTATGTGTTTGGCATATTCGAAGAAACGGTATGATGACGTTGCTGTTTATTAGAGTGGTTTCAGGTTTCGTGTGTACGAGGTGGGCTGCTGTCTGATATAGTTCCATGATGAAGTTATGGTTCTTGAGAATGTTATTAAGGTATTCGTTTAATCTTTGTGTAACGATATCACTTATATTCAATTTGATCATCGTATGTTGGTGCAATATGACGTTCATATTCCTACAATGGTAGTGTCATCCAAAGACTTTGATAATTGTTTCATTCATTATTCTCAATCACAGGGGCGGAGCCAGAATTTCAAGTTAAGGGGGGCTCAAAAAATTATTTTATCATCACGACATATATAGTTCGAACGAAAATGTAATGAAGCAAGATAACCTAGGAAAATAGATGAAAAAACAAATAGATAATAAAATTTAAAATCATATTTTAAAATTAAATTAACTGGAAAAAGAGACGTAATCAATCATATGAATTCTAATGATATTGAAATCTTAAAAAGTAATTTGTTGCTAGTGTGCTACATTATTTTTAGAAATAACGCTTCGCTGCGGCGCGTTTTATCACAAAAAATGCATATAAGTAAAGAATAAAATAGTAATCCGAAACAGGCACTTGAGAAAATAATTCTAATACGCTTTGGGATCATAGTTCCAGAAGACAATATAAAGGTAAAACTCATTATGTTTCGCCGTTAGAACTCTTTTGTGTAACGTGGCATTAAGTGTGTTTTGTGTAACGGGTCGATATGGGTAATTTTGTGTAACGGGTTGATATGGGTGATTTTGTGTAAAGAGTCGGGTGGTTTTTTTGTAATGGTTCCGATATGGGTTATTTTGTACATGCGAAAATGGCCGGTAACCCTAAATCTTATAAGTAACCAAAACCATGAGGATTCAAAATTTTTATGTAACATCGAGAAGCTATTATGCTTAATTAAATTCAAATTTTAATATATTAACTTGATATAAAGGTATTATATTGATGGCTATAGAATTCTAATGCAAGAACTAATATCTTTCACTCAAGAAAATTATAGGTCAAGTGGGGAGAAAGGGGAGAAGAAAATGAAAGAGCATCATTCGTGATCGTTGTTAACATTACGATATATGGATAATATATTTAAAGAGACAAATCCAAAACTCCTACTATTTAGAATGAATGTGAATTTTCATTGTGTTTTAACGGCAATGATACATTTATACATTATCTATGGTTGGTTAATAGTTCATTTGTATTACAATTATGTTACGTAAAGGAAAAGTTGTTATAGTTCGTGTATTCATTATGTCTTACATTCATTCTACCATTAGATTCTTCTACAGATGGGAAATGGTGCTAATGTTCAAACCCATTAAATTTCACTGTTAGAATTGTTTTCTACACATGGACAACTATACGTTGATGTACCAAGAGTGAAAAGCAAAAAAAGTTTAAAGGTTGCCATTCGTGACCAGGATGGAAATATATATAAAATTACTACAAATTATAAAAAGAATAAATAAAAAATTGAAATAAATCTTACCCATAACCACAATAAAATCACAAGTATAGTGTTTAAGTCAGATAAATATAAGATTGTACTTTTTGAGAAAATAATATTGTTTCCTGCAACCCCTCCTCGTGAACCTCTTGCAAACGATTTATGAACCTCGTAAACTTTAGTGAATCTCTTGTCAACTTTAACTGTTGGTTTTTAACCTGTTTGTGAAAGTCAAGCTGTACTTTGTTCGATTTACATCTTTACCAACGTTTTTTAATAAAATTAAATTTGAATCTAGATTGGAACAATTTGCATGACTTAATTTTATATGCTGGTAATAATAGTAATTTTCCAATTTTACCAATAAAAAATTATGATTTATTATCGAGTAAATTGCAAAAGCCGTGCATGTGGTATGTACAAATTTGGACTGAGTTTGCAAATTTGGACATACCGTAAGGACGGTTTTTGCAATTTACTCTTATATTTTTTTAGGAAAA
>BQNB010048368.1:0-42598 GCA_026074375.1 Tanacetum coccineum | reverse complement strand
TGGTGGCCAACATAACTATACATGCGCCACAACATAAGTGGACTTGCAAGTATGATTACACAGCTTTGGTGTCAACATGTTGGTTGGATGATTATTTATGTATGTGTTTTGTATGGTTATGATGATGTGTTGATAGGATAGTTGGGTTAAAAACCTTTTTCCCTCATCTAATGTACGTTAATACTATCTTAATCAGAATGGTTCGCACACGGACTAATGACAATGAAAATGGCCAACCCGACATCCCTAGATAGCCACTCAAGTGACAAATAACGTAAACAACGGAAATAACAATAACAATAATGGAAATAACAACAACAACAATAGGAATGGTGGGAACAATGGGTGTTCCTACAAGGGATTTTAGGCATGTAGCCCTAAGGAGTATGACGAAAAGGGAGGTGGTATAGCACTTACCCGCTGGATTGAAAAGATGGAGAATGTACTTAACAATAGTGGGTGTTCTGAGAATCAAAAGGTGAAGTACGATGCTAGTTCGTTTGTTAACAAGGCACTGACATGGTGGAACACTCAAATCTAGGCAAGAGGCCGTGAAGCAGCAATTGGTATGACCTGGAATGATTTTAAGGCCCTGTTGGTAAAGGAATTTTTTCCAAGTAATGAAATGGAGAGGTTAGAGAATGAATTTTGGAATCACAAGATGGTTGGAGCCAACCATGCAGCCTACACAGATCGGTTCCATGAACTGACCAAACTAGTTCTACATCTGGTGACACCTGAGTCGGCACGCATCAAGAGGTATGTAGCGAGATTAGCGCCTGAGATTAGGGGGATGCTCAAGGCGACTTAGCCATAAACTATCCAGAATGCAATTCTGAGAGCTGGTATACTTACCGACGAGGCTATTAGCTGTGGTACCTTGTCAAAGATTAATGAGAAGAGGAAGGCGATAGAAGAGGATGCTAAGTCTGGAGGGTCATGGAGGGATAAAAAGAAGGCGAAGGTGGGAGTGGATTTTGTGGCAACAACCCCTCCTAAAAATGAATCTGTGAATCAATACCCCAAGTGTACCAAATGCTATACTTATCATCCAGAGGGTGGAGAGTGTAGGTTGTGTTTTAACTGCCAGAGGCCTGGCTATTTTGCTAGAGAGTGTCGGGCACCATTTAAGCGAGCAGCTCCGGTGAATGAGGTTAGAGTGGGTAATAATAGGAAGGCTTGTTACGAGTGTGGGAGCCTTGATCACTTTCAGTACCATTGTCCTAGGTTGAACCGAGCATCGGGTCAAGCAGGGAATCCATTGGCATTAGAGGGAAATTGTAACAACTAAAATAATGGAAATCAAACTCGGGGAAGAGCTTAAAATGAGAATGTGAATGCAGCTAAGGCTTCGAGAGATCCTAAAGTGGTGACAGGTACTTTTTCTTTGAATGATTATTTTCCTACTGTACTTTTTGATTCTAGAGCTGATTTTAGTTTCATATCTACTGAATTTGTGTCTCTGCTAAATGTGAAACCTAGTATTGCGAATCCTAGTTATGTGATATAAATAGCAAATGGTAAAAAGGTAGAAGTTAATAGGATTATCCGTGGTTGCAAACTAAAACTAGGAAATTCCTTGTTCACTATAGATTTGATACCGTTGGGTCATGGAAGTTTTGATGTGATTGTGGGGATGTATTGGTTGTCTCAAAATAAGGCCGTGATAGTATGTCATGAAAAGGTGGTTGAAATACCATTGATTGGTGGTGAGATACTTAGGGTACAAGGAGAGTGTGCATTAGGAGTAGGCAAAACTTTAATGAACATGAAAGTAGATGAACCAAAGATGGGTGATATTTCTATGGTGCGGGATTTTGTTGATGTATTTCCGGAGGATTTGTCAGGACTGCCGCCGCAGAGACAAGTTGAGTTTCATATAGACTTAATTCCTGGAGCAACGCCTGTTGCAAAGTCCCCTTACCGTTTAGCATCTTCAGAAATGCAAGAATTGTCTGGGCAACTTCAAGAGTTGCAAGACAAGGGTTTTATTTGACCTAGTCGTTCTCCGTGAGGAGCACATGTGTTGTTTGTTAAGAAGAAGGATGACTCTTTTCATATGTGTGTTGACTATAGGGAATTAAACAAGTTGACTGTTAAGAATCGATATCCTCTCCCTAGAATTGACGACTTATTTGATCAACTACAAGGTTCGCGTTACTTTTCCAAGATAGATCTTCGATCAGGTTATCATCAGCTCCGAGTACATGAGGATGATATTCCAAAAACCGCATTTAGAACAAGGTATGGACATTTTGAGTTTACCGTTATGCCTTTCGGACTAACCAATGCCCCAGCAGTCTTTATGGATCTGATGAATCGAGTCTGCAAACCGTATTTAGATAAGTTTGTCATTGTTTTCATAGATGACATTTTGATTTACTCGAAGTCAAAGGAGGAGCATGAGGTGCATTTGAGGTTGGTTTTAGAATTGTTGAGGAAGGAGAAGTTGTATGCCAAATTCTCCAAGTGTGAGTTCTGGTTGGAAGAAGTGCATTTCCTTGGTCACGTGGTTAATCAGGGTGGTATACATGTGGACCCAGGTAAGATAGAAGCAGTAAAGAATTGGAAAGCTCCTACGACACCGTCTGAGATTCGATCATTTTTGGGGTTGGCGGGTTACTACCGTCGTTTCATCGCAAATTTCTCTAAGATTGCTAAACCTCTTACCTCGTTGACTCAGAAGAACCAAAAGTATGTGTGGGGTGTGGAACAAGAAGAGGCTTTCCAGACTTTGAAAAATAATTTGTGTGATGCGCCGATATTGTCACTTCCTGATGGAGTTGAAGATTTTGTAGTTTACTTTGATGCTTTGAATCAGGGATTAGGTTGTGTGCTTATGCAAAGAAATAAGGTAATTGCTTATGCGTCAAGGCAGTTAAAAATCCACAAGAAGAATTATACAACACATGATCTAGAGTTAGGAGCAGTGGTGTTTGCTCTAAAAACTTGGAGACATTCTTTATATGGTACGAAAAGTGTCATTTACACGGATCATAAAAGTCTCCAACACATATTTGATCAGAAGGAGTTGAATATGCGCCAAAGGAGGTGGATCAAATTATTTAGTGGTGGCTGATGCATTGTGTAGGATGGAACAGGTGAAACCTAAACGTGTACGGGCAATGGCTATGACTATTCAATCTGGAGTAAAAGGAATGATACTGGCAGCTCAGGGTGAGGCGTTCAATCAGAAGAACGTACTTGTTGAAAGGTTACATGGTTTAGATCAGCAGATGGAAAGGAAAGGAGACGAAAGTTTGTACTTTATGGATCGAATATGGGTTTCGTTAGTAGGAGGTGTGAGAATAGTAATTATGGATGAGGCTCATAAGTCCAGGTATTCCGTACATCCTGGAGCGGATAAGATGTATTATGACCTTCGAGATATGTACTGGTGGCCGGGAATGAAGAGGGATATTGCTACCTATGTTAGCGAATGTTTAACTTGTGCAAAGGTAAAGGCTGAGCATCAAAGGCCTTCGGACTTATTACAACAACCAGAGATACCTGAATGGAAGTGGGAAAGTATCACCATGGACTTCATCACAAAGTTACCTAGAACAAGGAATGGGCACGATGCGATATGGGTTGTAGTTGATAAATTGACCAAATCAGCACATTTTCTGGCAATACGTGAATATTATAGTACGGAGAAATTGGCGAGGTTGTACACCGATGAAATTGTCGCACGTCATGAAGTGCCTGTGTCGATTATTTCAGATCGTGATGCACGGTTTACATCACGTCTCTGGCAAACCTTTCAGAAAGCCTTAGGAACGCGATTGGATATGAGCACGACTTATCACCCTCAGACAGATGGACAGAGTGAGTGTACAATCCAGACGTTGGAGGATATGTTAAGGGCGTGTGTGATAGACTTTGGTGGCAGTTAGGATGTCCACCTACCGTTAGCTGAATTCTCTTATAATAACAGTTATCACACTAGCATTCGGTGTGCTCCGTTAGAAGCACTATATAGAAGAAAATGTAGGTCACCCATGTTATGGGCTGAAATTGGGGAAGATAGTTTGATTGGACCCGAATTGGTGCAGGAAACGACTGATAAAGTAGTGGTTATAAAAGAGAAGCTTAAAGCGGCGAGAGATCGTCAAAAGAGCTATGCTGACGGGGAACGTAAGATGACAGAGTACGAGGTTGGAGAGAATGTGTTGTTAAAAGTGTCACCGTGGAAAGGTGCGATGCTAAAGGTGTCGCCTTAGAAGGGCGTGGTTCGTTTTGGGAAGAAGGGTAAGTTAGCCCCGAGGTATGTAGGGGCATTTGAGATTCTTGAATGGATCGGTCTTGTAGCATATCGGTTAAGATTGTCCGAGGAATTGAGTGGTGTACATGATACGTTTTACGTGTCAAACCTAACGAAGTGTTTGGCGGACGCTAGCCTGCATGTGCCATTGGATGAGATTAAGGTTGACAAAACTCTTCGTTTTGTTTAGGAACATGTAGAGATTATGGACCGTGAAATTAAGAGTTTAAAACGTAGTAAGATATCACTTATGAAGGTTCGTTGGAATTCAAAGCGTGGTCCCGAGTTTACTTGGGAGCGCAAAGATTATATGAAGTCTAAGTATCCTCAGTTGTTTGTTGATCGTACTGATGAATCGGCTAGTTAAATCTCGGGATGAGATTTCCTAAAGGAAGGGATACTATGACTACCGTGATTTGAGTAGGTTAGTTTATACCTTTAGAAATGGCTAAGTGTCCATTTTGTATGTTTCTTGCGTGCTATGTGTTCATTATGTAGGTTGAAGTGGTTTACGTATGTGCATGATGTCATTTTAAAGGTAAATGATTATCTTATTTTGTGTGCATATGAGTTTGGTGTTAAGTATTCCATTTGTTCACGTGTGGTGATAATGGAAATGAAAGACGTGTTGCATGCATTGCTACGTCAATTCTTGGTTTTTAAGAGTAAAGCGTTTATAAGAAGTGTAAGTTATTGGAAAGGAAGCATGTGAGTGAAATATAGAAGTTTGTAGCAAACTTTCTAAAAATAGAAAGTGGTTTGGTGAAATGAAAGTTATATTTAAAAAGTTTAGTAAGTAGCGTTTAAGTAAAAAGGTTTAATCAAACTAGCTTAGGTTTTTATAAAAACTTAAGGTAATGAAGTAAATTAGTTAATTAATAAATTAATAAAAAAATATATAAAAATATAATTATAAGGGGGTGGCCGATCGGTTTTGTTGGGTTTTAGGGGTTTAAGAGTCAAATTGTAAACACAGGGGGATAAGAATACATTAAGATAAGTATTAACAAAACCTAGCTCATAATTTTCTTCTCCCTCTCCCTTTTTGCCGTAAGAAACCAGCCCTCAAGGAACCCTAGGAGACGAATTTGGTGATTGATCCAAGGAAAACCTCAAGAATCGTTGTTTAGGTTCTAGCATTCAAGGTAAGCATGTTAATCCTATCTAATTCATATATTCATGTAACACTTATGATGGTGGATTCTAAGGTTTCATAAAATACATAATATTAATGATATTTAATGATGCTAGAGTGATTAGGGCTTGATTAGGGTCATGTTCATGCAATTGATTAGGTTAGATTTGCGTTAAAATTGGATTTAGGGTTGAGCAGAATTTTGGGTCGTGTTCAACGACTGTTATCTTAGTGATAAAAACGAATATTGATATGTTTCTTGAGTCTATGAATAAGCAAAAAGAGTATACTTTCCAGAAAATCTGGCTGATTAATAGCTTTTAGTTCTTCTTTTTAAACTATATATATAGTTAATAATAAAATATATAATAGTAGAAAAAAAAAACCAAAAACAACACAAATCAATGTAGCCGGAAGCAGTATAGAATGTTCCCGGGTCGTTTATCCCCAACGAGGCTGGACTGGAAAATCGATACAGTCGAAGATTTGAGTTTGAAGGAGAGAATTGAATTGAAAGTGTGGAAAAGTCAAATTAGATGATAACGAACAAAAACGTTTAAGAAAATCCTAAAAATTACTAAATTAAGCTGAAAAACGGGAGCACGAATCCCGAACAAAGGGGGAAAAACCTAAAATCTTTAAAAATAACCCTACGAGGAAATTTTCACTTCTAAACTACTCTACGGGACAAATAACGAAGAATGAAAAAGACTAGACCAAAAACGGAGTTCGTTTGACCCAAAAACGAGTCAACACAAAAACCGTACCCGGACCCGTTCTTTAAAAAATGAAAAGTTGTAAAAATGACCCTACGAAAATTTTTAAATTTTTCCTCCAAACTAAATGACAAAATAAAATTTTCTAAAAAAGAAAAATATTTTTTTGATAATTTTTGTATTTTTTATGAATTTTTAAAAGTTTTAACTAAATTAAATTATAAAAAATAGTAAATGATTACGAAAAATTCTGAAAATTTTATAAAAAATACTAGACACTCTAACAATCCTAGGAAAAATAAGAAACAAAAATCAGCTTAAGAAATAAGCCCCGAAATAAGCTTATACAGCTTATAGGCTTATGGGCCGAAAACGTGTATAAGAGAATAGGCCCTTGGGACTATAACGAAAAAGTCCCAAGGGCGCAGCGGTGAGTGTGTTGTGTAAAAGGGGGAATGTATCGAGAGGTCTCGGGTTCGAGTCTTGCTCACCCGGACCTCTTGTCTTTCCCTCTTTTTTTTTCAAAAACTTCAAAAAGCAAAGTTGTTAAGCTCGTGGGGCTTAACAACTTTGTCAACTAGCACTTTTTCTAAAAAGCTGTCAATAAGCTTAAAAATAAGCTTAAAGTTGACAGAATACTAAAAAATGGCTTAAAGCTAGAATAAGCTTAGTCATTTGGCCTTGTGGTCGAATAAGCTAGGCTAAGGGTTAAATAAGCTAAAAGGAGTCTAAACCTAACCTAGATAAGCTAAAAAGGCTTAAAGCTAAACCTAGATAAGCTGTTGAAAGCTTATGATGACAGAAAACTAAAACAAAGCTCAAAGGCTAAAAGAGCTTAAGTCATTTGGACAAATAAGCTAAAAAGGCTAAAAGTTTAACGCTAAATAAGCTGTGAAGAGCTTATGATGACAGAAACTAAAAATAAAGCTAAAAGAGCTTAAGTCATTTGGACAAATAAGCTAGGAAAAAGGGCTAAACAAGATTAACAACTAACTAATCTATCTAAATAAGCTATTTAGATCACAAGTGAGCTTATGAAATAAGCTGAATAAGCTTAAAAGTAAAAATGAGCAATCCTACACTAATTTATGCTAAAAACAGTCAAAAGGCAAGTTTATGCCTAAAATTAAGCCAACAAATAAGCTTCATATAGGCTTAAACTAGGTGCTTACTAAAGAGCTTATGGGCTCTCTAAATAAGCCAAGTTCTTAGGCTTAAGTACTCTTAAAGCTTAAGAACTAGAAGCTTAAAGTCACCCCTTTGCACCAGGGGAGACTTAAGCTAAGCTCAAGTGGCTTATTTGACAGCTTTTAAAAGCTGTCAAATAAGCTTAAATTAAAAAGACAAGTGAAAACAGATTGAGTACTCTAACTTATGGACTTGTGCACAAACTTTGACATCCTAAAACTTATAAAAACTTGCTGATTTTTGATGGTGAAAAAGGTCTTTTGGATTTTTTAAAACTGTGACACTAAAAACACTTGGGCTGTTTTGACTTAACAAGTCAAATGACCAAAAGGTTTTGACAGCCTTTTTTACACACACAAAACACACTCTTTTTGGAACTAAAACTCAAAATTCAAGTGCTTATGAATATAAGCACTTGGTGTTTTCTTAAAAGTCACAGTTTAAAAAGATGGTTTAGAAAAACTTTGAAAAACAATTTTGAAACTAAAAGACTTTTAAAAACAGCTTAAATGAGCTTAACAACCTAAGCTAAAACTAGACAAGTGACCATAACCCATACCAAAGAGCATTTTGACCCGTTTTCCATGTTATCCCAAACACCCCTAAAAAAATTCTGTCTAAACTAAATTGTACTTAAAAATCTATTTTAAAACTAAAGCTACTAAAACCTTTTATCTACTCTTACTAAAATTCACCTAATTAAGCTAAATGAACACTTAAACCTACAGCTTATTAGGAAAAATAAGCTACTTACTCTCCTAGCTTGTTAATACTTAAATGACAGTTTTAAAAGAGAAACTGAGATTACTCAAGTTTTATCTAATGAAAACTTAAAACAGCTAAATAACAAGCCTAAACTAATATGTTTACAAAGATTTGAACAGGAATGGAAAGTCAATAAGCAAATGTTTTAAGCTAAAATTAAGCTAAAATGAAATTTGAGAAATGAAACCTTGGTTTTTTTTGTAGACTCAGTCACAAGCCACTCTTGTTGAGTGAGTGGCTTAAAAGCATACAACTAAGTGGCACCTTGCCTCTAAACCTTGAGCTTAAAAGCTCAATTAAGCTAAAATTAGCTTATTCTTCCAAATAGCTTCCAAGCTTGATTGAACTGGACTCAAGTGATCATGTTTGATGTAAAATGAACTGAACTAGTAAGTGAATGACTTTGAACAAGTTTTTGACTGAAATTGAGCTTATTAATAAGTATAAGCTTCAATGAGCTTATGATGAGCTTAATATGTGAAAACGGCTTAATATTGAAAGGTAAAACAATGAAACTTAAGAGTTGAATTTAATTGCTTAAAATGGTAAAGTACAAGATAAAAGATACAAAGTACAAGTGAATTAAAGCTGAATTTGAAAAACTTAAAAAATGCTTAAAAATAAGGAAAATTACAAACTAAAAACTAACACACCCTAACTACTCCGTTTTCTTCTTCTTTTATAACTGAGTCTTCAAACCTTTGTGTTTGTTGTGTGAGAGCAAGACAGAAACCAATCTTGGCCATTGATAGTCATCTTGTGCTTCTTTTGAACTAATACCCGTCGTTGGATTGACCTTGAAAAGAGTGGGATTGCCAAATAGGACTAGGGGTTTAGTGGAGGTGAGGGTGAGGTTTAATCTCTTGGGTAATTTGTGGGATTGAGTGTTTTTCGAGTTGCAGGGAAAAACGTGAAAGGAAAAGGTGTAGAGTGAAAATGGCGGGAAAGGGGGTTGGGAGAGATATACAGTGGGTTAAACTGTTATGTGAAAGGTTTGTGGGATTGTCAGTTTTGGTCCCTCATGGATATAACCCTCTTTGCATCCTTAGTCCTTGGTGTGTTATACTTTTGGGGACTTGGCAGAAATAGTCCCCAAGAGTTATAACATTCTTTGCATGAACCGTCCTTGGTGGTTATAAGTTAGGGACTTAAGCAGGAATGGCCCTTGTAGTTATCTTTCCATTAATGACAGTTTGCACCCTTGTCTTCTTTTTTTCTCATTTCTTCATTAAATACAAGTTTAGGGTTTGACAATTTCAACCCTCAAACTTATATTTCTTCATATGTTGACTTTTGGATTTGTCGGGGTTGACTTGGGTTGACTTCTGTTGACTTTGGCTTGGACTTTGACTTTGTCTTTTCCTGCTTTTCCATTCCGAGTCCGGTTTTGTCGATTTGGCTTCGTTTTTCGTCCTTTTCTTAGTAATCCGTTCCTGCACAATACAATTAGCAAAACAAGCGTATATTTGGCATTTTAAGTCCGTTTTTGGTTATTTTAGCTCGTTTTTAAAGGTAAAAGGTATGTGTAATTAAGCACATACCAGGGTTGTAAAACTTCTGTATTTGCAACATCCACATCAATCAGATAATCACTTATAGATGGCCTTGATTATTTATATAACACGATTTCCCTGTATTCCGGTTGGGGCGACAGTGTATGTGTATTTGGTATCCAAATTTAGGCGATGGTAACATTCTGTCTAGGTCTGAGTATAATCCTTTGCCACTATACACAAGAAGCCCAGCGCAGGAACCCAACAGTGTAGATTTAGAGCCTTTAAATTGATCTATGATTCTTGTTGATATATCTTCCTTTACGGGTTCCACTCAGGTATTTGTAGTTCCCTAATATTTTTTCCTGTTTACTCATGATCGTCTAACAACCTATTTGCTGACTTCCATGTGATTCCAGGTCTATCATTGGATGGTAGTGTTCAAATGATCAGTCTAGAATGATGAATTGTCTGTTTCTAATAACTGGCTTTGCGTTTAAATGGTCAGTCAATGTTTATGAATTTTACTGTCAGCCGTTGTCAAGTAGTTTACTAAAACTCGGGGAGTATCAATGCCTGATTGATAAGTTGCCACCCAGATGAAATAATTGGACAAAACACAATCGTTTCTAGAGCGCCTTGAGTATTTATAAAATACACTTTACATGTGTTCTGGTTGGCTTCGTAGTATATGTATATATGGTATCCGATTTTGGCAATGATGATGTTTAGTATTGGTGACGAGTCTTATTAGAGTGTGCCAACAATGGCGTGGCATCAATGGCATACGCATGGTTGCAGCCATGTTGGCCGATTGTATACGTTGTTATTTGTCTTGCTCCGAGCCTTAACCCTTGCTGCTATACACATACTACTTGGGTCTTACAAGCAGAGTTTACATAAATATCATACGATCTGCTGGATCGGCTGCTCTCAAAACCCTAAAAAATTAGCCGAGAATACCTATGTATGTCAGAGCGTACTCAAGAATACTCGAGAGCCATGTGTGTGTGAGTATGAAAGCATCTACCAACACACTATCTAAGTATTGCAAAAAAAGGCCCAAACCATTTATCACAGCCCCCATGCCCAAACATAGGATCCTGGCACTTTTCATGCTTAACCTTTGGTTTAGATGGATTCGTTCAGCCAACTACTTTGACATGCACTTTCGTAGATTGGTCTAGCTTCTTTTGATAGCGACACTGAGGTTCTTATAGTCCTTTATCTGCTTTTTGTTTACACATGTTGATTTTTTTCTAAATCTTTAGGTACCGATGTAATGTTGCATGGTTGATGTGCTCATTGCCCTTGACTGTAGCATCAATGCAGAGCCAGTTTACAAGCGGCATTCTCTCTGCGTTCTTTTATTTGGGTAAGGCATTTAACACCTCCCACCTTTTTTTAGTTTATACTTTCGTAGGCTGGTATTTGTTGACGTATGTTAGATTTGCACATCTGACCCTTATATGTATTTGAAAAGAACTTTTAGAAAGTAATTCGCCTATCCCATCCTGAATTGAATAACAATATGATAATATCTTCTTGATACCTTCGTTAACTAATAGCATAAATAGTCGGTTTCCTCCCTATAGTACAGGAGCTCATAACAATAATATGTATGTTATCGACGCATATTCCCAGGTCACTAATAACATGAGTATAATTTTTTTTTGTTATGAGTTCTTCTGTTGAAGGACGTAACCCAACTTATTTTGCGATTAACTATAGGAACGTGACAAGAATATTATGTGTTCTATCACATTCAGACCCACAAAAGGCCCCGATCATCGGTAGAATGCATTTTACCAAAGAAGGATTGGGAATTGAAGAAAATGTTATGATAAATAATATGGTGCAAATTAGGTTTTCGCTGCAACCTCTTCGGTTTCTCATCTTTCTTTGTGAACGCCCATCCAATTACTAATCAGGGTCTTTTATGGAACTGGAACTGAAAATACGCAAAGGGCTTGCGAGGGTTCATTAAGCCATAGTACTCAAGATATGAGAATACATCATATGAACATTCTCCTTTTAAAACTTTTTGTTTGCTAAACAAGAATTGTGTTGTTTTCTTGATTCTCAAATAATTGCCTGCAGTACACCAACTCACTTAGCTTACACCAACTCACATACTCTGGAAACTGCTACTTCGCCTGCCTTCTTCTTGACCTACCTTCTACTTCAGTTCTTTGGATGATCGTTATTTAGTTTTTAATCATTCTTCTTACGTCCTTTTAATTTCTTACATGTTGGGTTGTTGTTTACAATGGTTGCATACATGTTTTTTTAGGTTTTGTTACTTATGTTCGTTGTGTTTTGCGTGGTATATGTGAGATTTTGTTTTTTGAAAGATAGTCTACTTACGCCAGTATCTTGGCGGACATCACAGATGTGGTTGCGGCCATGGTGGGTGTTTTAAGTCTACGCCCGTATCTTGGCGGGCCATCCACAGTAAAAATATGGTTGTAGCAAAGCTGGGTGGTTTATGCGAAATTGTGCCTTAGTTGTATTCCGCTTAGCCCGAAAGTCTGTATATATGTGGTATCCAATTCCAGGCAATGATGATAACTATTATTTGCGACACGTAGTCTCATAATGAGCTGCCAACGACATGATATTTGTGTCATATACGTACTTGCAGCCATGTTGTTCGTATGAATACGTTGTTGCCCCTATTATTCCGAGCCTTAACCTTGGTTGCTATATATATTCTTCTTGGGACTTTTAAAAAACGTGCTAAGCGTATGACCAAGTATAGAACATGACTATTTCGTTATTTTTAGGCACTAGTTTCATATACGTTCTTTGCCCATTATGTGTTTTTCATTTACTAACAGTCTTACACCTGCTAAATTGTTGCAGAGTCTGTAAATCAGGCTGTATTGTTGGATGCTTGATACAATTGTTTCCTTTAAATGTGGTATCAATGTGTGTTACATATGCCAAGTTATATGTGAAACTAGATTATTAATAAGACATCATTTACATCGTGCTTTTGGTGCTTGTGCATCACACACGACTTGCATCTCGGTGTGTGAAGTTATGCTAATTGTGATAGGGGTTTTGTCCCTATCATGTGTGTCTGACTGGTAGGAAAAAGACGTACAACCAGACATACGTGACAGTGACAATACCCTTATCACATTTCCAGTGTTTTGGAGTACACTTTCACGCACATAAAAATTGTCGGCAAATTTGTTTTGGGCATAATCGGATGCAATATGGCTTCTAGCAACTTTCTGATTAGTTCTTATATTACTCGATGTAAATTCTATACTTTTACAGGTAGACACGACTAGGGTATATTGTGTAAGATATCGTACTCAGATAGACAAAAAAGCGGCAGTTGTTGATAGAAGGCGTTGTTCTCTTTTAAGTCCTATATGAAAATGAAATACCATAAAATGTATTAGCAATATTTACCAAACATATGACAAAACCTGCCGACGCGGAAGTGATGGTGACATCGATAAGCAGGTTTCTGCTTTGATACGTTGTCTTCGTATTACTATCTAATTTTCAGTTCGTTCAAATGCATCTGCTTAAAGATGCACCGGAAACGAATAGAGGAGGTCGTGCCACTTAATAGCCTTTCCATCTCCTCTTCATTTCCCATCCTCTTTCGAATAGGTTCGTTGAATGAATGAAAATGAACATACCAATTCTTCATATCAGAATTGAAATACGTTTATCATTGTCACCACCACTGTCGCCTCAGAACGTTTTTTTACTCTAAATAACTGACTGAAAATGAATTTATCGTATCGCTGTCTACTATTGCATTTCCTTTAGGGCTAATCATGTATAAAATCATCATACTTGCCACCATATACTTTTATAACCCTATACTACCATTTTTTCTTTTGTGATCATTAAAGTCTATTTTTTTCCTTCTTAAGGGTCTTTTTGACCCACTTAGCAGGTTTTTGCCATGTGATTAGGTAGTGGGCAACATGTATTTTTTTATTTTAGTCATAAGGGCACGTCACATTGTCCACCTCCTCACCATATTTTTGGTACTAGTCCACTTCATAAACATTATCATCATCATCATATCATAACATCATCATCACAACATCATCTTCATAAATCATAAACATCATCATCATCATCATCATCGTCATGATATCCTAACAAATAAACTGAGCAACACAAACACGTCAGTTCTACCCCCTTTTATTTCAATTTTAATCCGCTCTCTATATATCCATTCAGTTTAAATCCTTTCCCTAAACTGAACGTAACTATTGATTTTTTAATCTGCTCCCTATATCATTCAGTTTTTCTTTAAACTGAACAAACATTGAACAAACCCATTTACACAGAGCAGACCAATTTTTCTTGGATTTGATAAACACCATAGTCTTTCATATCCTCTCCTCTATAACCATACCCGATCTCGAATCCAACATCATGTCCTTAGATAAAACCAACAAATGGATCGTCGTTTTCTTCTGTGTTGGATCAAAATTATTTTGTGAGGGTTTGTGATATGAATTTGGGTTTTAGGATGATGGTATAATAGGTGACATGGGTTTTGGGTTTGGTTGTGTATTGTTGTTGGGTTTTGATTGTTGTAGTGATGTTGTGGAGAAGGATAACAAGTTGTGAGTTATTTGTTTGTGTGATAGATTGTGTGTGATTTGTGTATGGGTTTAATTTTGTGTTGTGTTTGTGAGATGTGAATGAATCTGGGTTTTTGTGTTATGTTTTTTGTGTGTAGTGATTTTGTGTTTTGGATATGTGAGTGGATTGAGTGACATGGCCTTATGAGTGACAAAGGTATGTGGCCTTTTTGTATACAAATGGGTTACCAGTTTAGGTGGTCAAAAAGAACCCTTAAAAGGCTAAAATATTGAATATATTGATCATAAAAGAAAAAAAATGGTGATATGGAGTTATAAAAGTATATGGTGGTAAGTATGATGATTTTTACATGATTATCCCTTTCCTTTATTTCATCAACGATGTTATACATACATTGTATATGAAACAAAGCGTATAAATACAGAAAATAACATACCAAAAAAAGCCAAAAAAGTCCCTTCGCGAAATGCGAGCACCAAACCCCTCGTTATAAATTATTAATAGGTATTAAAAATATATATTTACAGAATTAGACTTACATTAAAATCTCCGTTAATATGACTTATGTCAAAACCCGTGCACGCATAAGGTCTAAGACCATTAAACATTAAACATTAATAGTGGTTGATATTACCGTTTATAGCGAATGGTAAATAACTCATTCAATGTACCCCCTTTTCTGTTCAAAAGAAAAATGTACCCCTTTTTAAGCGATTAAAAATAAACTGGGAAATCTTTATATAGACTAGTTGAACTTATGCACCTTGGATGATTTTTTTGTAATCCACAAGCAAATTACATAGAAATACAATCATAAAACCGCACGACTCCTATACAAAAGTAAAAGTAAAGAGTACCTACTTTTTAGACAAATAACACAACCATGCAATTGTTTCCCTTCCCCTACGTATATACGTACGTGGGTTGTAAAACCCCGTAATTAAGGTCACTACTTAATTTAAATTTATAAATAAATCTTAAATTTTAATCATTCATTTCACTTTCTTAATCGATTTTTATTAAAATCGTTAATTTTAAAACCCTCACGAACCTTACAATTTAAATTATCCGTTTTTATCAATCGAGAAACCAATGACTCCGTATACGGGCCTTAAGTGCCAAATTATTTTTATTTTTGTACTTTACGTTTTCCTCGTGTTTTATATTGCACCTAGACGAAAATCGTGATTTAGGAAAAAAAAATGTCGGACTAGAATAGACAATTGAGCCCGAGATTTATAGGTATTATTAGTTAGGCAAAATTTGGCCAAAACCCACTCCTTACCTTTGTTATGCGCCGGCCCAACTCCAAAACCAAACACCCTCCTTTTTGTTTGATCCATCAGGTCCCTAATTATTTCTAGTCTTGATCCAATAAAAGGCCCATTCTTCCTACTTCAGCACAAACACGACACATAACAACACATAGATATCATATTCAGTAGAAAACCACCTGTCTCCTTTTCCCTCTCCCACTGTTCGACATAAACCACCCCCAAAACCCCTCTTTGATCTTCAAAACTCCATGAAATCCACTCCTTTTAACAACAAATCAACCCACAAGTAAACCTTAATCCTTCTTCATTGTTAAACGTCACCATGCAATTAATTTAGGAAAAAAAACCAATTTGAAGAACTTGAAGATTATTAGGGTTTTGTTTAAATTGAAGGTATTGGAGCATAAGGGTTGAATAATTAGTGATTACAAGAAAGATTGGACCCAAGAAAAGTTAGGGTTTTGATTGGTTATGGTGTTGGTGTCCGCGGCCAAGAACCACAGCCCCTTAGGTTTCGTGGTTGATTCTTCATACCATCTCCATCTTGTGGTAAGTGACTTTCCTTAAATTCCTTATTGTTAATTTGATGATTCTTGAATGCATGTCCTTAGGATAGTTAGATATTGGTTTGATCATGGGATTGAAGTGTTATTTTGATTTTAGATTGATTGTGGCTATTGATTGAGGTTGTGGATGGTGAAATTAAGGATTTGAGTAGTTAAAATAGGCGTAAAGATAGTGTTTATGGACTGATTTTGGGACAGCAGCTTGTCGTGCTTGTATCCCTAAAATTCTTGGCTTGTGCCTACTGATATTATTTGATATCTGGAAAATAGACTCTTAGGGCTTGATGTGGTGAGTTGGATGCTCAACCAACTCCTCCGGATGAAGGAGTTATGGTCAAATTACGAACATGGGTCAATTCTGGACCTTCGATTAGAAAGCATGTTAATGTCAGGGTTTTTGAACTAAAAGTTTAGGTTTTAAAGCTTGGGTCAATGCTAGACATCTTATAGAAGCTCCAGCACTTGGCCTCACACTCATTGCTATTTTAGTTTAGGATTTATGACTAAAACGGCAAAACTAAGAAATTCAGTTAAAAATCTGGTTTGACCTTCGTTTAGTAAAAGTTGAATTCCCGTTGATTGGTAAATGAGTTGAATGATTGACTTAAGTTTTTGAAAACTAGATTCATGTTCCAGGGGTGAAAACCTCACCTTTATATCTTTTATATAATGAGAGATATGGTCCGGTGATCATGGCTAAATTCTGCAAACGGTAGTTTTCTGTTTTGAGTTAGCAATAGTAAATTGTCATTTTCTAAAAATTGGTAAACATTTGGAGTTTGAGGCTTAATGTTATGGAAAATAAACTTCAAGGCCTTTCCAGAGGTGAAATCCTCATGTCTATATCTTTTATGGTTTAGGATTTATGCCCTCTTAAAAATGACTAAAATCAGAAAAATTGACTTTTACGTCTAGGATTGGAAAAATGTAAAGTGTGGCCATGTAAGATTAAGATAGGAATTTAGGGGCGAGACTTAGTAGATATTTATTTGGATATGACCAGATGTTAGACATCCCGAGACTTTATAAAAACACGTTGGTTTAGTCGTGGTGCAATATTGTTCTTGTTTTGGGTTTTATTATCTAGTATTGAATAATTATTCTATCATAATGATATTATACCATATTCTAAGTCGCGACTTGTTTTATACGTCACGGCTAATCTTTGGAATCATCTTATCATACTTGGTTTCTCGTTCGACCATCTGCGTACAGTGAGTTCATAGCCCCACCTTTTCTCTTTTAATGGTTTTCATAAACTGTTTTCGGGGTGAGAATATATGCTCTTTTTACTAAGTAAACTTATTGATTTCTACTACTTAAGCGTTACATGACTATTTTACTAAATCTTGATTTGCTTACTACGTGATTTGAGGTCATTGAATACCTATATATGGAACCGTGAGTTTTGAACACATTACTTATTTTACTTTTGGACACAAGTGTTTACAAATTGTATGCTACCCGGATTAATGCCTAAATATTATTGCATAAATTACCTTCTTGCCATTAAGTCTCTACTTATCATGAACCGTTAATTGCTATTGTAGTAAGCGCGAATGTTATGGGTAGATCTATCGGGACTGACAATCCCACCTTTCTTTAGGGTCACAAGTTGATCATGGTGAAATTAACATTGGGAGTACTTTTAGGATGTGGGCAAGCATCCTATACATTTGGGGCACAAACTTGTTAAGGTTTCGGGGTCATGAGCTTAGTGCAATAATATATGTTTTGGACTATTGAATGTGTTTCATAGTCTACTATTACTTGAATCTTGTGGTCCACTACTGAACATTTCTTGATTTATTGAATCACTACTTGGATTTCAGAAATAATACTTTGAAATGTTGTAACGCTACTTTTCTTACTGGAATATTACTTGAATTATTTCAATACTGTTTTTACTTAAACCTATGAATTCACCAACATTATTGTTGACGTTTTTGCATGTATTTTCTCAGGTTATTATCTTGCTAGCTGAGCATTGGGAGCATTCGAGTCACGTGGATATCAAAACTTTAAGGACTTGGTTTTCTTTGCATTCGATAATTGTTTTCTTTAAATATAAAAATGAGTCACGTTTGAAATCTTGTAACCTTTTTAAATTATAAATTATTGGGACCTAAATTTACTCTGATTTATTTAAATCGAATGTGACATTTTATTAAACGTCTCTTTTGAGGTCGTTTTCTGTAACTTGTACTTTATACTATGAAGTAGCACCCCAAAGTGGTATTGCGCTGCGTTGTGATTTTAGACGGGTGTTACAGATTGGTATCAGAGCACTCGTTATAAAGAACTAGGTCGTTTTCAAAACCCTAGACTATAACCGTTTTTCGAAAAAATTTAAGAGTCATTCACTATTGTCCGATATCCGCGCTTGCTTGCTCCCAGGTAACTTATATGCTCCATTTTGCATCCTTATTGCCATTATATTAATAATGAATAAATAATGCTTGGTTATTATTTTGCTCTCATACGTCTATCTTATGACGTCATATTATTTTCTTTATATCGGTCAGTTAGATATACGCTTACCACTCCGACTATCGCGTACTTCCTGCTTTCTAATTTTCCCCCTCGAACGTCAATACTAGTATTATATAAGGATACTCGTACATATATGAGATACTCTCCTCTAAAATTCTTACGCTCATCTTCGGGATCACCTCCATCTATATATGTATAATAGTAATTCCTATAAGTGTTGACTATTTATGGTTACTGTCGGCTATTTTTTGAACTAAAAGTTTAGGTTTTAAAGCTTGGGTCAATGCTAGACATCTTATAGAAGCTCCAGCACTTGGCCTCACACTCATTGCTATTTTAGTTTAGGATTTATGACTAAAACGGCAAAACTAAGAAATTCAGTTAAAAATCTGGTTTGACCTTCGTTTAGTAAAAGTTGAATTCCCGTTGATTGGTAAATGAGTTGAATGATTGGCTTAAATTTTTGAAAACTAGATTCATGTGGTTTTCCAGGGGTGAAAACCTCACCTTTATATCTTTTATATAATGAGAGATATGGTCCGGTGATCATGGCTAAATTCTGCAAACGGTAGTTTTCTGTTTTGAGTTAGCAATAGTAAATTGTCCTTTTCTAAAAATTGGTAAACATTTGGAGTTTGAGGCTTAATGTTATGGAAAATAGACTTCAAGGCCTTTCCAGGGGTGAAATCCTCATGTCTATATCTTTTATGGTTTAGGATTTATGCCCTCTTAAAAATGACTAAAATCAGAAAAATTGACTTTTACGTCTAGGATTGGAAAAATGTAAAGTGTGGCCATGTAAGATTAAGATAGGAATTTAGGGGCGAGACTTAGTAGATGTTTATTTGGATATGACCAGAGGTTAGACATCCTGAGACTTTATAAAAACACGTTGGTTTAGTCGTGGTGCAATATTGTTCTTGTTTTGGGTTTTATTATCTAGTATTGAATAATTATTCTATCATAATGATATTATACCATATTCTAAGTCGCGGCTTGTTTTATAGGTCACGGCTAATCTTTGGAATCATCTTATCATACTTGGTTTCTCGTTCGACCATCTGCGTACAGTGAGTTCATAGCCCCACCTTTTCTCTTTTAATGGTTTTCATAAACTGTTTTCGGGGTGAGAATATATGCTCTTTTTACTAAGTAAACTTATTGATTTCTACTACTTAAGCGTTACATGACTATTTTACTAAAGCTTGATTTGCTTACTACCTGATTTGAGGTCATTGAATACCTATATATGGAACCGTGAGTTTTGAACACATTACTTGTTTTACTTTTGGACACAAGTGTTTACAAATTGTATGCTACCCGGATTAATGCCTGAATATTATTGCATAAGTTACCTTCTTGCCATTAAGTCCCTACTTATCATGAACCGTTAATTGCTATTGTAGTAAGCGCGAATGTTATGGGTAGATCTATCGGGACTGACAATCCCCACCTTTCTTTGGGGTCACAAGTTGATCATGGTGCATTTAACATTGGGAGTACTTTTAGGATGTGGGCAAGCATCCTATACATTTGGGGCACAAACTTGTTAAGGTTTCGGGGTCATGAGCTTAGTGCAATAATATATGTTTTGGACTATTGAATGTGTTTCATAGTCTACTATTACTTGAATCTTGTGGTCCACTACTGAACATTTCTTGATTTATTGAATCACTACTTGGATTTCAGAAATAATACTTTGAAATGTTGTAACGCTACTTTTCTTACTGGAATATTACTTGAATTATTTCAATACTGTTTTTACTTAAACCTATGAATTCACCAACATTATTGTTGACGTTTTTGCATGTATTTTCTCAGGTTATTATTAGTTTACTGTTTGAGATAGCAAAAGTAAATGCCTTTTCTAAAAATTGGTAAAAATTTGGCAGTTTGAGCCTTAATGTAAAGAAAATAAGACTTCAAGCCTTTCGCAAGGTGAAATCCTCATGTCTATATCTTTTATGGTTTAGGATTTATGCCCTCTTAAAAATGACTTAAATCAGAAAAATTGACATTTACGTCTAGGATTGGAAAAATGTAAAGTGTGGCCATGTAAGATTAAGATAGGAATTAAGGGGCGAGACTTAGTAGATGTTTATTTGGATATGACCAGAGGTTAGACATCCAGAAGAAACCCCGCCGCCTTAACTTTATAAAAACACGTTGGTTTAGTCGTGGTGCAATATTGTTCTTGTTTTGGGTTTTATTATCTAGTATTGAATAATTATTCTATCATAATGATATTATACCATATTCTAAGTCGCGGCTTGTTTTATAGGTCACGGCTAATCTTTGGAATCATCTTATCATACTTGGTTTCTCGTTCGACCATCTGTGTACAATGAGTTCATAGCCCCACCTTTTCTCTTTTAATGGTTATCATAAACTATTTTCGGGGTGTGAATATATGCTCTTTTTACTAAGTAAACTTATTGATTTCTACTACTTAAGTCTTTACAATTACTTTTTACTAAAGCTTGCTTTGCTTACTACGTGATTGAGGTCTATTGAATACCAATAAATGGAAACCATGATGTTTTGAACACGATTACTTGTTTACTTTTGGACACAAGTGTTTTACAAATTGGTAAGGCCCTACCCGGATTAATGCCTAAATATTATTGCATAAGTTACCTTCTTGCCATTAAGTCCCTACTTATCATGAACCGTTAATTGCTAATGTAGTAAGCGCGAATGTTATGGATAGATCTATCGGGACTGACAATCCCACCTTTCTTTAGGGTCACAAGTTGATCATGGTGAAATTAACATTGGGAGTACTTTTAGATTGGTCAAGCAACCGAAGATTATACATTTGGGGCACAAACTTGTTAAGGTTTCGGTTCTAGAGCTATATTTGCAATAATATATGTTTTGGACTATTGAATGTGTTTCATAGTCTACTATTACTTGAATCTTGTGGTCCACTACTGAACATTTCTTGATTTATTGAATCACTACTTGGATTTCAGAAATAATACTTTGAAATGTTGTAACGCTACTTTTCTTACTGGAATATTACTTGAATTATTTCAATACTGTTTTTACTTAAACCTATGAATTCACCAACATTATTGTTGACGTTTTTGCATGTATTTTCTCAGGTTATTATCTTGCTAGCTGAGCATTGGGAGCATTCGAGTCGCGTGGATATCAAAACTTTAAGGACTTGGTTTTCTTCACATTCGATAATTGTTTTCTTTAAATATACAAATGAGTCACGTTTGAAATCTTGTAACCTTGTTAAATTATAAATTATTGGGACCTAAATTTACTCTGATTTATTTAAATCGAATGTGACATTTTATTAAACGTCTCTTTTGAGGTCGTTTTCTGTAACTTGTACTTTATACTATGAAGTAGCACCCCAAAGTGGTATTCCGCTGCGTTGTGATTTTAGACGGGTGTTACAGATTGGTATCAGAGCACTCGTTATAGAGAACTAGGTCATTTTCAAAACCCTAGACTATAACCATTTTTCGAAAAAAATTAAGAGTCCTTCACTATTGTCCGATATCCACGCGCGCTTGCTCCCAGGTAACTTATATGCTCCCTTTTGCATCCTTATTGCCATTATATTAATAATGAATAAATAATGCTTGGTTATTATTTTGCTCTCATACGTCTATCTTATGACGTCATATTATTTTCTTTATATCGGCCGGTTAGATATACGCTTACCACTCCGACCATCGCGTACTTCCTGCTTTCTTATTTTCCCCCTCGAACGTCAATACTAGTATTATATAAGGATACTCGTACATATATGAGATACTCTCCTCTAAAATTCTTACGCTTATCTTCGGGATCACCGCCACATATATATATATAATAGTAATTCCTATAAGTGTTGACTATTTATGGTTTTCGTCGGCTATTTTTTGAACTAAAAGTTTAGGTTTTAAAGCTTGGGTCAATGCTAGACATCTTATAGAAGCTCCAGCACTTGGCCTCACACTCATTGCTATTTTAGTTTAGGATTTATGACTAAAACGGCAAAACTAAGAAATTCAGTTAAAAATCTGGTTTGACATTCGTTTAGTAAAAGTTGAATTCCTTTTGATTGGTAAATGAGTTGAATGATTGGCTTAAATTTTTGAAAACTAGATTCATGTGGTTTTCCAGGGGTGAAAACCTCACCTTTATATCTTTTATATAATGAGAGATATGGTCCGGTGATCATGGCTAAATTCTGCAAACGGTAGTTTTCTGTTTTGAGTTAGCAATAGTAAATTGTCCTTTTCTAAAAATTGGTAAACATTTGGAGTTTGAGGCTTAATGTTCTGGAAAATAGACTTCAAGGCCTTTCCAGGGGTGAAAGCCTCATGTCTATATATTTTATGGTTTAGGATTTATGCCCTCTTAAAAATGACTAAAATCAAAAAAATTAACTTTTACGTCTAGGATTGGAAAAATGTAAAGTGTGGCCATGTAAGATTAAGATAGGAATTTAGGGGCGAGACTTAGTAGATGTTTATTTGGATATGACCAGAGGTTAGCCATCCTGAGACTTTATAAAAACACGTTGGTTTAGTCGTGGTGCAATATTGTTCTTGTTTTGGGTTTTATTATCTAGTATTGAATAATTATTCTATCATAATGATATTATACCATATTCTAAGTCGCGGCTTGTTTTATAGGTCACGGCTAATCTTTGGAATCATCTTATCATACTTGGTTTCTCGTTCGACCATCTGCGTACAGTGAGTTCATAGCCCCACCTTTTCTCTTTTAATGGTTATCATAAACTGTTTTCGAGGTGAGAATACATGCTCTTTTTACTAAGTAAACTTATTGATTTCTACTACTAAGCTTTACATGACTAATTTACTAAAGCTTTGATTTGCTTACTACCTGTAGAGGTCATAAGGAATACCTATATGATGGAACCCGTGAGTTTTGAACACATTACTTTTTTACTATTAGACACCAAGTGTTTACAATTGTATGTCTACCCGGATTAATGCTGAAATTATTTGCATAAGTTACCTTCTTGCCGATTAAGTCCCTACATATCATGATTCGTATAATTGCTAATTGTAGTAGCGTGAATGTTTATGGGTAGATCTATCGTATTGACCATCCCCACCTTTCGTTGGGGTCACAATATGATCATGAGCATTTACATTGGGAGTACTTTTAGGATGTGGGCAAGCATCCTATACATTTGGGGCACAAACTTGTTAAGGTTTCGGGGTCATGAGCTTAGTGCAATAATATATGTTTTGACATATGAATGTGTTTCATAGTCTACTATTACTTGAATCTTGTGTCCTACTGAACATTTCTTGATTTAATGAATCATTACTTGGATTTTCAGAAATAAATCTTTGTAATGTTATAACGCTACTATTTTCTTACTCGAATATTACTTGAATTATTTCAATACTGTTTTTACTTAAACCTATGAATTCACCAACATTATTGTTGATGTTTTTGCATGTATTTTCTCAGGTTATTATCTTGCTAGCTGAGCATTGGGAGCATTCGAGTCGCGTGGATATCAAAACTTTAAGGACTTGGTTTTCTTCACATTCGATAATTGTTTTCTTTAAATATACAAATGAGTCACGTTTGAAATCTTGTAACCTTGTTAAATTATAAATTATTGGGACCTAAATTTACTCTGATTTATTTAAATCGAATGTGACATTTTATTAAACGTCTCTTTTGAGGTCGTTTTCTGTAACTTGTACTTTATACTATGAAGTAGCACCCCAAAGTGGTATTCCGCTGCGTTGTGATTTTAGACGGGTGTTACAGATTGGTATCAGAGCACTTGTTATAGCGAACTAGGTCGTTTTCAAAGCCCTAGACTATAACCATTTTTCAAAAAAATTTAAGTGTCCTTCACTATTGTCCGATATCCGCGCTTGCTTGCTCTCAGGTAACTTATATGCTCCCTTTTGCATCCTTATTGCCATTATATTATCAATGAATAAATAATGCTTGGTTATTATTTTGCTCTCATACGTCTATCTTATGACGTCATATTATTTTCTTTATATCGGTCAGTTAGATATACGCTTACCACTCCGACTATCGCATACTTCATGCTTTGTTATTTTCTCCCTTGAACGTCAATACTAGTATTATATAAGGATACTCGTGCATATATGAGCTACTTTCTTCTCAAATTCTTACGCTTATCTTCGGGATCACCACCATCTATATATATATAATAGTAATTTCTATAAGCGTTGACTATTTATGGTTACTTTTGGCTATTTATTTTTTGGGAACTTTCGAGTAAAGTTGGTATTTTAATGGGAAAATTTTGGCTTAAATCCTACTGTATCTTTGTATTAATGAATAGGCTAATATGTTAGGTCCTAGTGGTGAGTTGGATGGAACGCTAACTCTTCCGGATGGTCGAGATACGACCAAAACCGTGGAAACAAACTTAGTGTGTACCCATAATTTGTAATGCAGATAGTTAGGCTTATAACTAACTTTATTTGACATGGAGGCTACTAGGTTCCTACATGGGTAAAGGGTAAAACATATGAGGACAATGTGGTTCTTTGGATAAATCCATAACTATTCCGGATGAATAAGTTACGACTAGAACAACCAAACTAATCCTATAATTGTGCCCAGATTTTTCGAAATAGTGAGAACCAATATTATTCATAAAACCCCTAAAAGTTGGGGGGGGGGGGCGGCCCCCTCCATTTTCCAATTAAAATCTGTAGGATTTAGATAAACTTAAACATGGGCTTTCGTTTTGGGTCAAACAGAGTTATAAAATGGGAATTATGCTAAAAACGATAGAACAAGAAAACGTTTTAAATAATTAGATTTGGCACATGATGGTAAAATGATAACTTCACTTAGGATCTTAACACTTTGAGTATTTATCTTGTAATCTCAGTAAACTAGAGTCTAACATCTTGTTAAAGGCAAAAACCATTCGTTTATACCTATTACGGATTTTGAAATATAGGTCCATTAAGTCAGATTGCAAAGGGCAGAAATGTTTATGTAATGATAATTACCTACATATGTGTATAGTACTATGGTAAGTCTTAATAAGTTCTTTTTTTTGATATTTTATGAGCAATGCGGTGATCTCTGAAACATTAACGTGACTTTATTTTATTTCCTTTTTGATAAAATTGGCATTCGGTGTACTTTGTCAATTCCACTAGTTATTTTATTGTTCGACTCCGAGTCCGAACACTCTTCTTATGATTTTGAATCGCGTATATTGTGTTTGTAATACATTGTTTTGAAATCTTCCAATTGATGGGAGTACGGATTTATCTTGTTATCTCGGACCGTGCCTTATTTTGGCACATACCTTTGGAATGCGATTGACTAACGCCTTATTACTCTTCTTGTTACTTCTTATGATTTTGAAGAATCATGCCGTCCAGTAGACACTCCTTTTTACTTATTGTGACAGTGTTTTGATATTGTGTTTTGTGTCGGCCATGCTTAAGTAGGATGATTTATAATCATCTTATTGAAATGAATTGGGACGCTTCTTCATTTGAATAAGGAAATTATAAACCACCGAACCATAAGTTCATAATTCATCACTTACATGGATTGGGACGCCTCTTTATGTAAGTGACGAATTGTGAATGAGTGGGCTTATGTGTATCCGACATAGCGTGCGTTCGTTTGTACGAATCATTCTTTGGGCTATGAACTTCTTTCGACTCATAATTTGTTATATGGATTTCTTTTCGAATGTATATTGCCCGCCATGAACTTGATAATCTAATAGTAATGAACCCTTAACCGCTACCAAGAATTTATGAATTGTCGAATCCTTCGTTTCCAATGACTTCTTCTTTGTATCGTGCATTTTATCTTTCCTTTTTAGGATTCTCGCGACAATCAATCCGTTCGCTCATGTTCATTTCATATATTTGATGCTTTGACTTTTGTTCATTCAATTTTTGTTAAAAACCTCCACCAAGGACCTAAGTGTATCATCATCTCTTCACAAGTAACCATATGATGAATACGGCGAATTGAGCACCGTGCTCCCGTAAGGAGGGGAGGATGTAAAACCCCGTAATTAAGGTCACTACTTAATTTAAATTTATAAATAAATCTTAAATTTTAATCATTCATTTCACTATCTTAATCGATTTTTATTAAAATCGTTAATTTTAAAACCCTCGCGAACCTTACAATTTAAATTATCCATTTTTATCAATCGAGAAACCAATGACTCCATATACGGGCCTTAAGTGCCAAATTATTTTTATTTTTGTACTTTACGTTTTCCTCGTGTTTTATATTGCACCTAGACGAAAATCACGATTTAGGAAAAAAAATGTCGGACTAGAATAGACAATTGAGCCCGAGATTTATATGTATTATTAGTTAGGCAAAATTTGGCCAAAACCCACTCCTTACCCTTGTTATGCGCCGGCCCAACTCCAAAACCAAACACTCTCCTTTTTGTTTGATCCATTAGGTCCCTAATTCTAGTCTTGATCCAATAAAAGGCCCATTCTTCCTACTTAAGCACAAACACGACACATAACAACACATAGATATCATATTCAGTAGAAAACCACCGGTCTCCTTTTCCCTCTCCCACTATTCGACATAAACCACCCCCAAAACCCCTCTTTGATCTTAAAAACTCCATGAAATCCACTCCTTTTAACACTAAATCAACCCACAAGTAAACCTTAATAAATACGTATTTTAAAAACAAATATTGTGGTACAAATGTTTTAGAAAAATAAAAATAAAAATATAGTTTATAAACATAACATATAAACCAAACACCCTCTTTAATTGTTTTAGGCTCCATCAAAACTAAAAACCAAACACCTCCTTATTATATTTTTCCTCCTACTAAACTCACTTTAATTGCTTTCTTAGTTTAACTCGATTCGTTTGGGGTCCAATGTCAAAGATCTCCTGGAAGGTGTTTTTTATATTGCTTGGTGGAGTTTATGGAGTTTTCGTAATCAGCTTCTTTTTTCTAACAAGAGTCCTCGGAGAAATGTTCTCTTCGACGATATAGTTACGCGTTCTTTTTCTTGGTGTCAGGCTAGAAGTAAATTTAGATTTAGTTGGGACAGTTGGCTTCAACACCCTTATTTGTTAACTTTGTAATGTTCTAGCGCCTTGCTAGTTTGTCTCAATAAAAGTTGTCGTTCAAAAAAAAAACTCAAAAACAAACACGTCTTTTTCCCTATCTTTTTATATAAACTCTACACTTATTAAATAACAAATAAAAAAAATAGATGTGTATATACATGACCCAATTTGGGTCGACCCAACACAAACAAAGTTTACACACAGAGTTTAATTAGGAAAAGATTTTCCTGCTCTCCCTCTCTTCCTGCTCTCATCGAACAACCTAAAACCACCATCAAAAGTTTACAAAAATTCAATCAATCACTTCCAATCCCTCCTACATTACCTTTATATTAACCCTTATTAATCCTTACAAAAGAAAACAGCATGCAAGAAGTTTTACAAGAATCTTGATCTTTGCTAATTTCTTTGATTTTGAGTGAAGTCTATGCTTTGAGGGTTTGATTGTGTTGATTTTCTTGCTATTACATTGTAATTGTAAATATTTTATTAACCCCTTTATGTTGATTGATTTTAATTATGTATGCATGTGTTTAATTTTATATCAAGAATCCATAGATTGTGGTGCATGTTGTGTGTTAAGGTTGGACTATTGATTGGAGATGTTAGTGGACGAAGATAGGTTAGCTAGGAGTATTTTGAGGCTTGTTGGGTGCGAAAAATAGCGTTTGACGGAGTTTTTAAGTGTCACTTTTAATGCAGAAAATTGGCGAGTCGAGTTTGGGTTAGTCAAAATTGTTAAATCTGATTTTAGGCTAGAAAATATGATAGAGGTCGTCCCTAGCTTCGGTTCGATATATCGTTGGTTTCGTAACTCTCAAAAACGAAGATTTGGCGGCCGTTAGAAGTTTGAATACAGCTCATGTGTAAAAATACATTTTCTGCAGAATCGTAAAAGGGTATTTTGGTCATTTTCTGTTGGGTTTCGGATCTCGGCTAAAACTAAAAAGTTTTCCGAAATGTCGTTCTACTATGTTGCGAGGCTTGTTAGCCTTAAAATTGCGTAATGACGGGTCAAAAAACTTAGAATAAAATCTGCGTTTTTTCTTTTCTTTTTAGTTTGCATCAGATCTGATATAGGGGCATTTTCGTCCTTTTCTGTCGAGTTTCGAGTCTCGGGTAAAACTAAAAAGTTGTTTAAAATGCCGTTTTACTTTCCCTCAAAGATAACTAAGGCTAAAAACGTATGTTAACGGGTCAAAAACTTAAAAGAAATTCTGCGTTTTTGTTAAAAAGAAGTTAATTTTCTGCAGAAACTTGCAGGGGTATTTTGGTCATTTTCTGTTGGGTTTCGGGTCTCGGCTAAAACTAAAAAGTTGTCCGAAACGTCGTTTTACATCAAATTGCTTTAGAGTCCGAGTCGTGAAAATGTGATTTAGCGGGTCGTTTTGGACGGGTCAGATTTAAGAAAAATATATATAATAAAAAGTCAAACTTGGCGAAATTCTTTTAATGGTCAATTAGCATTATGGAGAATAATTAGGCGTAAAATATATCAACTAAAACTGAATTTGCAACTAATAGGTTAGTCTTTCGCTTTTGTTCGCGTCTAGATGTCTTAACCTTAATAATGGGTCAAAATGGGTAATTTTCATTAAAATTACATATTAGTCGGAATGGGTTAAAATGAAGTTAAACTTAAGGTTGATCATTTTAGTGGGTATAAATAAGTAAGTTTGGCGCACACATTGATTCTATGGTATGAGATTACATACATGTCGATATATATTTTCATATACTTATGCAAATTATGCATTTGCTTATAATTTATATATTCTTCTAAATCGCGGACCATTATTATAGGTCTCGTGTGAGATGTTGCCGCCATTCTTTCCTTGTTGAAAATTCTCGTTCGATGCTTCATCGCTTCTAGGTGAGTTCATAGCCCCACCTTTTCTCTTTTAATGGTTTCATAAACTATTTCGGGGTGAGAATACATGCTCGTTTAACTAAGTACACTTATTGATTTCTACTACATAAGTGTTACATGATTGTTTGTACTAAAAGCTTTTACTTACTTACTATATGACTTCTAAAACATGTACGATACATGGTTGTTTACTCATGAATTTATTAAAGCTTGATTTGCTTACTACATGATTTGAAATCATTGAATAGCTATTTACAAAACTGTGAGTTTTGAACATATTACTTGTTTTAAATTGAACACATCCTATCGGCACCAGTATCAAATAGGATAGAAGCATAGCGGTTGTTTAGAAGGAACGTACCCGTAACGACGTTAGAGTCTAGGTTTGTTCCCACATTGCCCACCACATACACTTTGGCTGGAGCACCGCCATTCCTACGTTGATTACCATAGTTTCCATTCTTCAACTTCGGGCAGTCTCTCTTGTAATACCCATGAACACCACACTCATAGCAAGTGACAGCATTTTGAGTTGCTCCGGAGCTCCCTCGATTGTTATTATTACCATTAGGACTAGAACTCCTACAGTCACGAGCCAAATGGCCGATCTTCTTGCATTTATTACACCTGGGAGCACATGGCCCTTTGTGGTGATAGTTTCATTTGGTACACAAGGGCAATGATCCCGTGTACTCCCTCTTTTTACCAGGCCTAGCAGTGTAAGCCCTCCTAGTGTTTTGCCTCTTGTTTTGTTGTTGGTACCCCTGATTTTTCCCAACATTATACTCCAACTTCCTCTTTTGTTCAGCTTGCCTTTCAGTAAGAGTGATGAGTTTTTGGTCTATTTGATCATTGGCAAACTCGATTACCTCCTCCATTGTCTGGGGCCGATATGACATCACAATTCCCCGGATCATATCAGGGAGTCCACCAACATATTTCTCAAATTCATCTGATTCCTCAGGAAACATACGTCCACACATCAATGTAAGTTCTTGAAAATGCAGAGTGTAGCTCGTGATGTCAGTACCCTTCACCTTTAGGTTCCAAAGCTCAATCTCTAACTTCTTGATTTCACCCCTTGGGCAGTATTTGACTGTCATCATCTTCTTCAGTGTCTTCCAGTCTATGGCATAAGCAACATCTTGAGTAACAACCTTCATATGGGAGTTTCACCATGTAAGAGCATTCCTAATGAAAGTGCAAGTAGCGAACTTAACTTGGTTCTCCATAGCACAGTTGCTTATGTGGAACACTGATTCCATCTTTTCAAACCATTAGGCCAACACAACTACCCCTTCAGTACCCTTAAAATTTAGTGGGTGACAGTTTAGGAAATCTTTGTACGTACACTCACGCGGAGTGCGTGTAGTTCCTCTGTTTCCAATGCTAAAATTGTAGCTTTCGTCGCCATGACCATTAGTGCTGTTTCGAAGAGTTTCCTGATTAGAAAGTGCCGCAGACACTCTTGCTTCGATTAGCTGTTCAACAACAACAGCTGTCATAGGGGCAGCAGCCCTTGCAGCAGCAACAGCCCTTGCAGTAGCAGAGGATCTCCTTGGTGGCATATTGTTCTAAATTATAGCAATATAAAACATGTGAGTTTTCATAAACCTCACAACATGACATGGGTACAACATATATATAACAAGATCACATCACACAGTGATTATATAACATGACTGGGATCACAACACATAACAGAATTGAGATCGACATGACATAATACAACACATCATATATAACTGGAAAACATACATGATTGTCTGATACAAGAAATGAAAATACAAGTCCTACTGCCGTGCTAGCTGGGAATAAAACCCATAATACTTAGCCGGCTACAAATGATAGCTATGAACATGAAAGTAAACCTAGGCACTACTACCAGTGCCCTCGGGAGCATCCGCACGAGCCTGATCTCTAGCCTGAAGTGCTCGGATCTCGCCTAGAGCCGTCGCCAAATGTCCCTGCAGTGATGAAACCTGTGCGGTCAGGGCCGCTATCAATGAATCCTGCGCATCGATACGGTGATCCTGCATCCAAGCGTGGGTCCTGTATCCCTGAAGCTCATAATGGACAGCCGAACTAAGTCCCATAGAGTGTGCCCAAGCCTCTCGGGAGACTAGAGCCTCCTGATCTAACAGTCGTGCAGTCTCATAGTGGTACTGCCTATCATCGATCAATGCCTCAACACTCTGAAATATCCGAGTCTGCCTATCCTGGGCATCCTCGATCACAGCATAAATGTCCTGAGTGTCCTGCTCCTGCACCGCAGCGAGCTCGGTCACCCTAGTGTTGACCCCTTCAAGGGTCACCGGTGCTATCTCCTCGGCAGCCTCTCTTGGGTCTACCCAAGTATCTCTAATCCCATAGCCAAATATGTAGTTTGGGCATTGTACGAGTTCAGCCCCTAAATTTTGGGGTGGAAAGTGTATCATAGTAATATTTTACACCAAATAAGTCCCTGTGACAACTCATATTTTACGGCATAACCCAATATTTAGTTACACCATAATGCTCCTGACGCGGCTTTCCTTAATAATTTCGGTTACAGCGTAATAAATAATCACGTTGCGACGTAACCCTTAGTCAGCAATAATATAATTTCCATAATAAAATATTACGGCGTAACCCTATTGGATGGTACGCCGTAAAGCCTCGTCAGCATTGAATCTTCGTATTAAATAAATAATCACAGCTTTGATTTCTTTCCTCGAATGTAGTTACGGCGTAACCATTTGTATCGTTACACCGTAATGCTATTTAAGTCATGATCTTCTTTCCATAGTAATGGTTACGGTGTAACTAATAATTGATTACGCCGTAATCGTTGCGTAATTTGCATGAGATGTGTTACGACGTAACCTTAAAAAGGTTTACATCGTAATGTCTTGTAAATATTTACATTTTACGTCCTTTTCTTTTGATAAATGATAATTACCTGCATTTTACTTGAAAATCATAAAATAATAGAAAATATCTTGTTTTCGTATGTTAGTGACATAAATGCAAGTAATTTAGGGGATAAAATGATACTAAAAAGTATTAAACATTTGATGTTATCAAATATCCCCCCCACTTGACTTCTACTTTCCCTCAAGTAGAACCTTTTAAATAATTCTCAAAAAGATACCTCCCTAGGTTTTTAAAGAAGATATGAATTTAAAAATCGCTTATTCTAGAAAATTCTAAACCGAGCTCCTCACGAAAAGAAAAATAAATCACACTCATACTCTCACTAATCTATGTGTTTCATTTTTGATGATCACTCAACTGCTCAGTCATATCATGTATTCTATCATAGGCTTGGAAAGTACATAAGTCTCCACCAACTAGAATTAGGGTTTAAACAGTCTCAAAGGCAACATGGGTGACATTGGGTGATAAAGGGCTAGGATTGACATGGGATACACATTTAATGGTTGTTAAGATAAAAACACGAAACAAATAGTCTAAAGTAATCTAAGTTTGTCATAACTAGCTACTGTCCATCCATAGGCCCAAGAGTCTAAGTCTGAAAATCTGATCTTCAATAATGGGCTACTAGCTCCATTCTTCATAAGTATTGGGATGACTTCGTGTAATAATGGGCTAATAGCTCCATTCTTTATAATTATTAAGATGTCTTGGTACAATAATAAGCTACTAGCTCCATTTTTTAATTATTTTTCTTATTTTGCACCATCTTTACATTTTTAGCACATGGGTGGCTTTTTGTTGCACCCTTTTTTTGTAACACCCCTAAATTATGCGTTACATTATAGATCAATAGCACAAGATATGAGAACAACCTCTAAAAGAGTCGTTTAAAATACGATACATTAGATTTATTGAAATTGTTTAATACAAAGCACAACGGCTTAAATTGTTCAACACTTGATAACAAAGATTTTAAATCATAACAATATCCCAACATGTAATGACTCTAAATATTTAATGCATGACTCCCAAAAGACTATCCCAATGTATCCTTAGCACCTCGTGCCTCATTGACCTGAGAAAAACATGCTTAAAACGTCAACATAAAGTTGGTGAATTCATAGGTTTGTGTAAATGTAATGTAGGACCGTAAGATTTTCAAATGTATGATAATGCAACATATGCAAACATCACAAATGTAATTACGTTTCCCTAAGCTCATGACCTTGAAGCTCGACATGTATGAATTGAATATAAATTGCCTACATTGCCCGTGATGATGTTCTAACCCGCAACATCCAAATCCGACATGGTATACATCCGTTGGTTCACTCCGTGACACCAGTGAGAGCTACTCACCCGGATGGGGATGTCAACCCCAAATAGATCTATTTATAACATTCGCGCTCACACAAAGTAATTGACAGTTCATGATAATGGGCTCAAAGGGTTATCGCTACTTAGGCAAACACGTAATCATGATAAAATGTACACTTACGTCCAATTTGTAAAACAAAGCATGTTTCTCACCCCAAAAGTTGTAAATCATTGATATAGTAAAACATGGGGCTATGAACTCACCTTGGTAAAGGTAGTGAATGAAATGAATCAAGTGAATGAATCGACAAGCGAAATCTGAGTGCAACCTAATTAAATATAGGTCGTATAAGTACCATGTACTTTGAATAACTAATACCACATATAATTTTATATAGTTACATCACCACCTAAAAGTGTTTGTTTAATTTATAAAATTAAACAATTTGATTTGCATTTGTAAAATAAATGTTCATGAATCCGTATTGTGAAAATGTTAAAATTGTCCAACAATTATTCGTTTATGAAAAGTAATTGTTTTATCACCTTTAGATAATTATATAATAACATTATATAATTAGTTTAATTGATTTCACAAAAATAGTGCACAAGTATAAAAAAATAGTGCATAAGGTTTTATAAACCTTATATCTTTTTCGTTTCAATTCCGTTTTGCATATTCTTTATATCCGTGGTTTCGTATTTGAATGATATATTAAAATATCATATTTGTAAATATTAAGTTACTGATGAACAGTAATTTAATGAATTATATAAAACTACTTTTATATAATTAATTATTGTAATATTAAAAATGTCGTAATTTATTCGTTTTACCTCCGTTTAATACGTTCTTTATATGTATGGTTTCGTATTTGAAAAATCTAATCAACCATTACATTTATTATGTGTATTTTTACTGTTGTGAACAGTAACAGTATGTATATATTTATAAAAATGCTTTTTATAAATATTAATTGTTGAAATCGTATAGAAATCATATCTCATTCGTTTTAATTCGGTTTTTTGTGATTCTTTCACCCACGTCTTTGTAATTAAAAGCTCTATCCAACAAAAATAATTCCCATCAGCTCACTATCATGAACAGTAGCAGGTTTTTATAAAACTACTTTTATAAAGTTACTTTTGGTTATTTTATTCATTAAACATGAAAAAGTCATAACAAATTCATTATCCATTGGTTTTTCAAGTTTCTTACATTTTTAGAATCCCAAAAAATATGTACTTTTAGATAAAAAATATAAAAGTATTAGTTTAGTTTACTATTCCATTTGTTTTTATAAACTTTCTTTTATAAAAACACTTTTTGTATTTAATCTTGTAAAACTCATATCTCCTTCGTTATTTATCGGATCTTCAAGTTTCTTACATGATTACGATCATCATTGTATGTAATATTTTATAAAATTATAAAATAATTTCTCCTATGTACTATTTGCTATAGTAAATTCAAAAAGTGTTTATAATTTTTACATAAACTTGTTTTAGGTATTATTAACTTATATAAATTATCTCAAGTCCTCTAATTTATACAATACATATCTTGTGTATATAATAAGTCCTCTATATCATAATATGTCCATATTGTCCAAGGAATAAACACACCATCATATTATTTAATCTACATACTTTATAATTAAATAAATAAGTAAAACTTAACAAATAATTACATAAATTACCCAACACTTGTAAATTCTTATTTTAAGCATATTGACATATTGTAAACATCATTTTAATTATGTCAAAATAAATTTCGTGTATATGTAGGCATGTATTTTATTTTATAACTTTATAAAATAAACCTAGGTGATGATTAACAATATAAAAATTATATAAATCATGAAATGAAATAAATGAATAGATTAGGGTCTTAGGTAAACCTTAGATGAATGTAGGATGAATGATGATCAAGATTAAACCCAACCAAGAAAACCCTAATTGGAAAATTAGGTTTAGAAAACCCTAATTTCACAAAAACCTTAATTTAACTCCTTGCTTGTAATAACCCTTGATTAACCCAAACCAAGCTTCCAAGACACCTTATATATGTTTAATAATAACCCTTAAACACTTGTACTAGCTTAGAAATCAAAACTATGGATTGTATGTATGTGTGATGAGTGAGCCGTGAGCTAAGGTAAGTGTAGGAGAGAAATACTTTGAGTTGTATGCTTGTAATTGATGTGTGTGTGATACTACTAATTACATAAACAATCAATTGCTTGTAAATCCTTGTTTTAAACATATTAACATATTTAAAACATCATCTTAACCATACAAAAATAAATTCATGTATGTGTACATATGATTTTATCTTATAAACTTCAATAAGAAAACCTAGGTGATGATTAACAATATAAAAATTATATAAATCATGAAATGAAATAAATGAATAGATTAGGGTCTTAGGTAAACCTTAGATGAATGTAGGATGAGTGATGATTAAGATTAAACCCAACCAAGAAAACCCTAATTGGAAAAATAGGTTTAGAAAACCCTAATTTCACAAAAACCCTAATTTAACTCCTTGCTTGTAATAACCCTTGATTAACCTAAACCAAGCTTCCAAGACACCTTATATATGATTAGTATTGACCCTTGTATGCTTGTAACCCTTGAAAAATGAAAACTATAAAAGTTTTGATGGTGAAAAACCCAAGCTGTGGGTTAGAGTGCGTGTAGAGAGAGTTTGTGTGTTTGATTTTTTTTGAAATGTTTAAGTGTGAGAACCTTATCACTTTATCGGTTCTATTTATAGGCCAAGGCTTGTTTAATACCACTTAGTGAACTAGAACATGGTTTTTGTTGTTTCTTCTTCCTATGGCCGGTTAGGGAGACCAAGAAACATGGTCTTTAGGTTTTAAAAATAGTTTAGGACTTGCTTTGTGTAAGAACAAGTATGGTGTGTTCTTGCTTGGTGTAAGAGTGATATGACCTAACTTTGCATGCTTGTTCTTATCCCCTCTTTCCCCCCTTTTTCAGCCGAACACCCAACACCCCTAGGAAGACAATGTTGATATTACTTTTGAGCTTTGATCCATTGGATAACACATATAGTTGTTTAAAGATGTTAGTGGAGGGTTTTGATTTAATTTGAAAGAGTTATATGTGTTTATATGCATGTACATTCGGCTAAGCAAGCAAACATATAAGTTTTTATTATATTTTTGGGTATTGGGTATTATGGTGGGTATTTGTTGAAGTGTAGGTGGGTTTATGGTTTGCCATGCATGCAAAAGTCTAGTTTCATTGCGTTACGTAAACGTTTTACGTAACCAATAAAATAAAAAGCGTAAAGTTATAAATTATCATCCTAATAACTTTATAACACTTACTTGATGTAAACATTTAATTATTTGATGCTTGTTTACGTTAAATGATCATTTTTAGTTTACGCGATTTAGCTTAACGGTAGAAATCAAAAGCGAACGTGTAAAAGCCTAAAAATAAATAATAGAATAAATGAAGTCATAAATGAACTGAAAATGCGAGAAGTTACAGCCGTGAATGCTGTTAATTTGATGAGTCTTCTTTCACAATTACATGACCCGCATAGTGAGCTCATTTTGCTTCGATCATGTATGGGTATTGCCAAACTTTTTTTGGTATAAGGACTTTTCAACCTGTGCACATGAAGGAGGCGGCCTTGTTTTTTAACAAAGGTTTGCATCGGTCAATCGTTATATAGTCGTTAGTGGAGGACCATTCTTTGAAGAATTACAGTGATGACTTGCTTTTTTACCCATTCGTTTTCGTGGTTTGGGTTTGTACTCGGAAAAAGTGGTTTCCTCCTATCCTTTTTGTGGCATCGAGGGCCCAATCTTGGGTCTTACAAGATCACATCTTACGTAACAGTGGCATATGTGATATGGATGATGATTATGTTTATGATTTGGCTTGTCTACATGATACGATTCCAAGCTTTAATTTTAGATGTTTCACTAATAAGGACACATCCACCTCTAAAGCCCGACAAACATTGGCGAGTGCCCTTTTAAGTAAATGGTCAAGGATATGGAAGTTCATTTTGACATGACTCTGAGACATAAAGTTGTTTTTAAGTGTCGACGCATACCACATGCTTAGGATTTCTACTAGCTATCCACATAGACGGGCTCGGTCAACATATGTCACCGGTGGAATATCGTACTATCTTTAAGTATCACCTCATGATTCAATTATTTTCGGTTAATGCGATATGCCTTGTATGTCGCAAGGCATGTTTGGATTCTTTTGGGGAACATACAGTTGATTGTAAAGAGCTCACATGCTTCAAGTACCGACACGATATGGTTAGGGACATTCTTTTTTGCATACTTAGGCGTGGCGGGATCTCCGCCAAGAAAGATGCACCAGTGAACTTTTTGATTGACCTATCAGATGGAAGATCCACACTCAGACCGGCTGACGTTTTGGTTTTTTGATGGGTTGGAGAAAAACATGTGTGCGTGGATCTGACTGGGTTTCTCCTCTAATGAAGAGTAGTCGAGGTTTTACAGTGGTTCAAGCTGCTTTAAAAGTCGCCTCGTGCAAAGTGACAAAACACGAGAAAGCATGCATCGAAAATAAATACGCGTTTATTCCTTTCGCATTTGATACATTTGGATTCCTTGCACCTGAGGCGGTGGGGATACTCAACAGAGTGCAACGAGTTATGAACTGTAATGTCATTACACATAGATCCACAAATGTGGTTTTCTAAAGGATTAGCTTTGTAATACAAAAACAGTTAGCGGCACAGCTTGTTGCTTGTTTGCCTTCTACCACTATATAAATACTAAGTTATTATATTGTAAATGTTTTACAATACATATACCAATATACCTTGTCCATGAAAGTGTCGTGTAATAAGTGGGGTATAGTTATAATTCTTTTAGACTAGAGGGAGTGGGCGTGGATCCTCACTAAGTGAGGCATGTCTCATCAAGTGAGCCCAAAACACATTCACCACCTCACGTGTGAGAGGGAAAGAAAAAGGAAAGCAAAGGTGAGCCACATATCTCTCGGCAACCGTGCATCCTTTTTATTTTTAATATTTTAAATTTTGTGCATGTAAAGTATTAAGTAGAGTATATTTGTATAAAGTGGTTAATTTAATGAAATATGTATGGGAAGATAACTAAAACGGATAAAATGTGAGAGAAAGTGAGTGTAAATAAGATGAGAGAAATAGCTAGGATGTCACTTATGTGTAATGTGAAACGTATGATCACTACCTTTAATCTTAGGACCATCAACATGTGAAAGTGAAACAAAAGGCCAATTGATAGAAACAGCTACCAACCTCTTCTGGCTACTATATAACACATGGAAAAACAACCAATAAAATGAATAAGTACAGTAATTTAATCATTCGTGGTTGTATTAAATAAGAGAGTGAATGAAATTTCTATGTTACTATGCCTACGGAAATACAAGTTGCTTCGCTAGCCTATGTTGGGTAAACAACGAAATATAAACTTACGCATGATGAATTCAAAATGAACTTTTTTGATACACACTCAGCCACCTTTACTTGTCAACCCTCTATCATCACCTAAATGTTGATTTTTGTATAGTTAGGATAAAATTAGTATTAATCAAACCAACGGTATTTTGCTTGTTCAACAAGTCTAATTTTAAAGTAGGGGAATCTTTACTTATATATAGGACAGTTTACGACACATCATTAAAGACATGTCATCAAACTGTCCATGTCACTAAGTGCTACGTCACTACGAATGAAGTATTATATGCCACCTTAATGCCTACATGGACAGCTTTGAAGTTTTGAATGTCACCTCATTGCCTACATGGACACATATCAAGCATGATTATCCGGAAATTTTTTAAATTTTTTTGGCCCTTGGTAAATTCGAACCCGGGTGGTTTGTTTTGAAACTAAACGCCTCAACCACACTAGACCAAGCCAATGTTTGTGGCAAATTGTGAAAACACAAACAAGCGATGCTTTAAAAAACTTACTAAAGTCAATATCTAAACAAAACCTCCTGTCAACATTTACATACAAAATTCGATTTGAAAATTCATTCATTAAACCCTAACTGATATCCCTAAAATTCCTCCCCAATTAAACCCTAACTTATCTCTCTAAAATTCCTCTCCAATTAAACCAATATTTGAAATCGGTTATTGATTTATTGTATGTGTTTCACAAAATTCATAGTGAAAGAAAACCGTTTCCAAAATTATATCAATCACCTTTCAATTCACAAAAATGGAAAAGATCATAATATTGGTGTTATCCCTGTAATCATGGATTATTTAAAATTCAAACAATCCTTTATATACTTATCACCAATATATTTAAAAACCCTAATCTTACTCTATAAATACATAGTGATAGAAAACTAGTAATCACATCCATCGATACACAAAGTAAAATTTTACAGCAAAATGAATAGGTTTCCAAACAAGAAAGGGTCCCACTTTGGATACCAAAAGTCCCCAACAGTTGCAAGTAGCAGTTTTGGAAGCAGTAGTTACAGAAAGGACAAAGGTTGGTATTCTTAACATTATGTTTTGTTGTCAATGTTATACATTTATGCTGTTTTGTAAGACAATTATACGTTTTTTATTTGAATTTTGTATTCTTATACTTTTCTGATATAATGATTCTTAGATAATCTATAATGGTGATGAAGTTGTAAATTTTTTGAAAGAGATATACTGCTTATTATATGTGTAATGATTCTTAGATGGTCTATAATGGTGAATGATATATAATGGTGATTAATTAGTATGTGATTTGACAGATATATGATAGTGATTATCTTTATTCCAATTTGAATGAAATATAATGGTGATATGTAATGGTAAATAAGATGTGTGTGAATCTGGTGAATATATAATGGTGAAAAGGTTTTTTGTTTTTTTAAAGTGATACAATTTAATCATGGTTATACAAAAATAAGTTGTTTATTATATGATTGATATATAATTGTCATTATCTTTCTTAAATTTTAGGAGTTGTTGATGCAAGCAGCATCATCATGCTCAAAGATGTTGATCCAATGCTGGACAACATCACAATTCAGGGGCGCTGCATTTCACTATGGCACTCCCATAGGATGAATGAGGCTCATAACCCATACAGCCTAGATTTGGTGTTACAGGATTCTCAGATATCTATCATGGTGTCAAAATAAAAAAAGAATATCTTTACTTATATAGTAGAATCAAAATTTATATGTTCTATTTCACTTCCTTCATAGAATAGCATAATACAAGTATATATCAAAAAGGAGTGGATGTTTCGCTTTGAACCGTTGTTCCAAAGAAGTCTAGTGTTATTCTATCTCTAACTTCGCCATTGCTGAAAACAGTAGCAGGTTACCTCTGTTGCCACATAAATATAAGATCAGTTTTTACAAGGGAACTATGGTTACAAGGATTGACGCTTTTGACAATAATGTCAATGATTTCATACTCGAGCCTTTCAACCGACTGGATGGCACACGTCAATATCACGAACATGAAGCTGTTGGTACGCTGTTTATTTTATAATTTTGCATATCATATGTGGCTTTAATTTATTTTCCTATTTATTATTTCCGTTCTTTAATATAAAGATTTTACAAAAATGAAACAGATGTCATTAGATCAGTTGTGTCTATTGGAGATATAGTGCCTCTACAATCTGATGCTGGCCGGAAGATACGGAGGACGGTTACAATCTGATGCTGGCCGGAAGATACGGAGGACGGTTGTCATCAAGGATTTTGAGTAAGTATATGTTGTGAACTACACTTTTTATGAAATAGAATTTCCTTATATCTCCTTAAACATCATTATACACTTTGTAAAAATAATATTTCATTTATTTCAGATCCAACCAGCTTGATTGTACTTTTTGGGATCACTGGGTGAATACATGGGACGAATATGCCCTTAAGCGTGATGAGCTTGGTCATGTTGTATTTATCCTTCAGCTGGGCAAGGTAAAGTATAGGGATGGTATGTTTTTACATGTGAAGATAGATTATAATAAGTCTATAAAAATATCCATTGCATCTGTGTTTTTTTTAGTAAAGTCCATTGCATCTGTGTTAACTCTATACTATGTAGGGACTCCATCTATTCATAATGCACTTTTTGGGACCAAGATGTTTATTAATCGTGATTTTCCAGAGATACTATCTTTTTTACAATGGTTTGCATTTTTTATATTTAATCTTTATTTTGTTTCATCATATTTTATTTATTTATTTTGGTTATTTTATAAATCTAAGATTAAAAGAACTACCTAAATATGACGAGAGTCAGTTCAAGATATCTTTGTTCACCCCTCAAAAGCCGATGGTCACAATTGCTGAATTTTTCCATTGAGCGGTCAAGAAGATGGTCTCGAGCATCCGTGAATGTGAACAAGTTATAATTTCATCTTATTCTCTACATCTTTACTTTATATATCATCACTATATACACTGAACAACATTATTTTCTTACTATATCAGAAATCGCATTGCATTGTCTACGCAAAGATTCACAGGATACACAAAGAAAATGGGTGGGAATACACCGCCTGTAAGGAGTGCAACAAGAAAGTCAATGTTGTTGAAAGAAAAGCTATGTCATCAGCGGTCAAAAGTAAAGTTACCTTCTATTGTGAAGACCATGGTATTGTTCAGGTTGCATGATATGTGTGAAAACACATATCTATTTTATATCAAAATAAACCCAATAAAGACCAAAAACATAATAAAAATGGCAAAGATATGCTTGTTTTTGTGTTTTGTGTGTGCATGTATGGATAAAGCAAAAATCACGAGAAAACCGTCAAAAACAGGCAAACACGGACACGGGAAACGGAAGAGCACAAAAGAAGCCGGGAAATCAAGCCAAAGTTAAAAAGTCAATCAAAGTCAAAGTCAACTCACTAAAGACAAAAACCCAAAGTTTCATTT
>BQNB010048367.1:0-42599 GCA_026074375.1 Tanacetum coccineum | reverse complement strand
CATGTCACCCATGTGAGGCAGGTCTTGACCTTGCTTCAGAAGGATAGTTTTTATGCAGCCACAAAGAAGTGTGTGTTCATGACCTCTAAAGTTTTGTTTTTGGGGTATGTTGTTTCTGGTGATGGCATACAGGTGGATGAGTCAAAAGTAGCAGTTGTTCAAGAGTGGCCAACTCTAACTACCATTACTGAAGTTTGGAGTTTTCATGGTCTTGCTTCTTTCTATAGGCGATTTATCCCTAACTTTAGTTCCATTATGGCCCTTTTGACATATTGCTTGAAGGGAAAGTCATTTATTTGGACGGAGGAAGCAGAGTTGACTTTTCAGGTTGTCAAAGAAAAGCTTACTACAACACCAATTTTGATATTGCCGGACTTTTCTAAGGTTTTTGAGCTTCATACTGATGCCTCAAAGGTTGCTATTGGTGGGGTTCTTAGTCAAGGTGGGCTACCTGTTGCCTATTTTAGTGAGAAGTTGACAGGGCCGAAGTCTAGGTACACTACTTATGAGTTGGAGTTTTATGCAGTGGTCCAAGCTGTGAAGCATTGGCGCCATTACTTGTTTCATAAGGAGTTTGTTTTGTTCACTGATTATGATTCCTTAAGGCATATCCGTACTCAAGATAAGGTATCCCATAAGCATGGGCGTTGTTCAGCATTTCTTGAGAAGTTTACTTTTGTGGTGAAACACAAAACTGGTGTTTGAGTGGTTTGCTTGTAACAATGCAGGTTGATGTTCCAAGACTCGATGTCATTCGTGACATGGTGGCTGTGGACTCATATTTTTCAGTGTTTTGCAGGGTGTGCAGGCTGGGGAGAAACCAAATTTCTTTCTGCACAATGGGTTCCTTTTCAAAGGGAATCAACTATGCATTCCTGATTCAAGTATTCGCTTGCAAATTATTAAGGAATTACATGGTGAGGGGCATATTGGTCGTGATCGCACTTTGCAATTGGTGCAAGCTTCTTATTTCTGGCCCACTATGAGGAAAGAGGTGGATCGTTATGTCAAGAAGTGTCGTGTGTGCCAGGTCTCAAAGGGCACGACTACTAATGCAGGTCTCTATATGCCTTTGCCTGTTCCTTTGCAGCAATGGGTCGATATTAGCATAGATTTTGTGTTGGGGCTACCTCGTACTCAAAGGGGTAATGATTCAATCTTTGTTGTTGTTGATCGTTTTTCTAAGATGGTGCACTTTATTCCGTGCAAGAAGACGACAGATGCAGTTAATGTGTCCAACTTTTCTTTAGGGATGTATATCGTTTACATGATTTACCTTCCTCTATTGTTTCTGATTGGGACACTCGGTTTCTGAGTCATTTTTGGCGTAGTTTGTAAAAGATGGTGAATACTCAACTCAATTTTAGTAGTGCCTATCATTCTCAAACTGATGGGCAAACTGAAGTTGTTAATAGGTCCCTTGGCAATCTGTTAAGGTGTTTGGTGGGTGATCATGTGAAGGCATGGGATCAAAAGTTGTGTCAAGCTGAGTTTGCTCATAATCATGCTGTTAATCGAAGCACTGGGTTTAGTCCATTCCAGGTGGTTTATTCTGCTCAACTACGTGGTCCTCTGGATTTAATGACTCCTCATGTTTCTAGTTCTGTTTCCAAGAAAGTGCAGGATTTTGTTGCAGGGTTACATGATGTTCACAAAGCTGTTCATAAAAATTTGGTTCGTGTCAATTCCAAGTACAAACAAGATGCGGATCACAAGCGGAGACATGTTGATTTTCAAGATGGTGACTTTGTATGGGCTATCACAAGTCAGTTTGTAGGCCTAGCTATGTGGCTTATATTAGCCTGATATTAAGACTGTTTTGGTTTGTCGGGGGTGATCAACAACAATCTTATCACTGATGAGATGTTCAAACATGCCTTCCTATAGAAATATTTTTGGAATTTGATAATTCCATGAAACAAAATAGTTATTCAAGTTAAGTTATTTATTTTATCGTGCCTCAAAACATTAATTCACAATGTTAATATGCATGCTTAACTTACTCTGCAGGATGTATGGGAAACAGGTGCACTAAAAAAAGCAAAAGATAAGCTTGAGAAATAACTGGAGAACTTAACATGGCGTTTATAGCCGGAGAAACGTTTGAAGGTAATATATGTAATATATCTAATAATGATTGAAATAAAATAGTAGAGAAGTTAAAATTTAACAGGAGATAGATGGTTGATGTGCGGTTGGTTGGCTGGTATTACGCAACCCAACAGAACTAGCCAAACACAACATAAAACAACTGTCTTTAGCAACCCATTGTTAAAACTGGTTTCACATGATGCTAGTTGTCCATATTTCGACATAAATTAGATTACATGCAACTTCTACATTATTCATCTACAAATTCCAGTTTGGTGATTATACTAATTAAGGGTTTTCAGCATTGCCCTTTATAAGTGATTGGAAATTATTGCGTTTTAAAGATGCCGATAACACATCATAACTATTTGATATATAATGAAACCTAAAATGAATTTCTGAATCGATCGGCTTTATGATTGGTTTAGGAGTAATAAAGCAAAACTGATTTTGATTTCTTGATTATTTGGGGGTTACATTAAAAGCAAATCCTTAAATAATCATGATTATCCAAATACGCTATTAAAGCTTGAAACAACAGTTTCTTGCAACTTCTTTTGTCATAACTTATTATCTTATTCGGATTATTCAATATCACATAACCACATTCAAAAAGTAATACAATATCTAACTAGGACTCTGTTACTATTATGACGTTTTAGATATCGAGTTAGGGAACGCATTCAAGTATCAAATGAAATTAGTTGTTAATAGTACAATGTAATATTCTGGTAGTGTATACGAGCTCACAGATGTTATGGATTTTTCAGTTACCCCGATGATCAATTTGGTCGTTTATGGGAGCCATATGGCGAAAAGAGTCCTACAACATCAAGAGGTGAAAGGGTAGCTAATATTGGATTTTGGAACGTCCCTCCACTAAAAGTATTTCAGCCGTAGTTGACAGTCACGCAAGTGCAACCCCTGGAGTTGCAATGGCCTCTTGAACCACTCCAGATCTCATGTAGCTACATTGCTCTGTACTTTGCGGATGAAATCGAGACCTCAAGATCTTTCAATATTTTGATAAATAATGTTACGTATTTTAATGATCTAGAGGTTCCTCAGTCTGGCGTTGCTTTGTTTGCTAACGATTGTCCGTTTGGTGGTCCTACTAAATTCATACTTACTCCAACTGCCGGATCTACAATTGGTCCTTTGATCAATGGTGGAGAAATATTCGAGGTGCTGACGGTTGTTGGAACAACGCAAACAAGATATGGTTAGATTCACAATTCTGGTTAAATACACTACTTGGATGATATCTTTTCGGTTTAAGAAATATAACATGTTTATTAATATTTCTTGGAGTTATATATTCATGATATATGATGTTAGTTTTACTTGGCAGGACTCCAAAATCATTGGTTGCTGGGTTGATGTGGCTTGGTGTGAAGGATGGTCGATATCATACGAGACATGTTTGCCAAGACAATTACGGGAACATCTTTGGTCACTAATGTTGGTTGCTGGGTTAATCATCTGTGGTTTTTTGTACTCACATATATAAAGGGTTCAAAATGCACCCGGGATGTTACCTGCAGCTGCCCTACTCCGTATGGTAGGAGATATTTATTCCAGATTCGTGATTGTTTTATTCCAGATTCGTGATTGTATCTCTGTGCACCAGGCAACATTAGCCAAACGCATACAATGTGTAAAAAACCCGCACGGATACATGTAAGTTTAAATCTACTAATCAGAGGTGTTTGGGTTAATATGATTGTTGATAATTTTTTAATGACTATTTTGGGTTTTATCTCTTTTGTTCTTTGACACATTTCTTATTGTCGTATGATGTTGCTCATGTTAGGTTTATGCATTTTGTACAAGAATCATAAAATCGACTAAAAATTTACATTGTACACAACAAACACCTCACAACGAAGCGCGGGCCTGAAACCTTGTTCATAATCCAATAATGCCATCATTATCTCAATTGAGCTTTCTGAATTCTATTTTAATCTTTGTCTAAACTCTCATATATTGATTCCCATTCTAATTGATTTTAGCTCAAACCCTTTTTCTCTAAAAAATATGGTGATTGTGACGACCACCCAAAACATCCCATCTCCGATCGTTTAATCCTACCTTATTTGATCTTATACCTTATAGCGTTCATGTTTTTGTTGATTAATCGTTTGATTTTATCACCATAACCACTCTTTATTTGGTTGCCGATCTTCTAGGTTTTAGGGTTTCGATTATTACTTGTGTTTTGTCACTTTTGCTACTTAGGGTTATATATTGTCGCATTAATTCCTATTCAATTATGTTATTGTTACGACCAATAATGGAGGTTGGTTAGGGCACATATTTGCTTGTTAATGAAACCCTAATTTTTAAGGTTTCTTTCTTCTTCTTATCGCTAATCGTTGGGTTATGTTTTGTTTCTTTGCGTTATTGATTGTGGGTTTGAGAGTATGGAGAATACGTGTCCTTTACTTAGTGGTTTAGCCACGAGGGTTAAAGACGTTGATGGTCGATTGCTTGGGAAGGATAGCAAACCACTGAATGCCTATAGATGTGTTCAGTTAGAGGAGCCGACTATTACTCCTGATGATGCACCAACGGGTGAGGCTTTCAATTCTCTTAAGGATTGTGTTGATAACGTCCACGAATCTCTTACCGGTTTCTTTTGCTTCCATGTTTAAGGACAACACGTCACGGTTCATTTATCTGAGTTAAGGAATGACGAATGTGTTAGTGGTGCTGATGTGTCTATCCCGTTAGCATCAGTTGATGAATTAAGTGATCGTTTTGCCAATACTTTATACAGTTACTTTATAGGAAAACGACTTGCATTTCCTATAGTTGAAAATTAAGTTAAAAATACTTGGGCTAAGTATGAACTTGAGCGCGTTATATTAAGAAATGGGTTTTTCTTCTTTCAGTTTGCAACTAAAGAGGGCATGGAACAAGTTCTTGAAAATGGCCCATGGCTTATTCGGTTGGTTCCTATTACTTTGAATACTTGGACTCCAAATACGCATCTAACGAAGGATGAAATTACTACGGCACCGGTTTGGGTAAAATTGCATAATGTTCCCATTGTTGCTTTCTCAGAAGTCGGATTGAGCTTAATCACTACCAAGTTAGGTCTTCTTATAATGCTTGATGCGTATACAAGTACAATGTGTCTTAATTCATGAGGGCGCAATACATATGCTCGGGCTCTAATTGAGGTATCTTCTACATCTGCTCTTGTGGACTCGTTAATTGTGGCTATCCTGTTTCAAAATGGGTCAGGGCAGGATTAGTAAGACGACAGTCATTAAAAATCCATTGATCAATTGATAATTATTAGCCAATTGGTACAACTTGGTTAGCAATCCTCAATCACCTAGAGATCTTTACAGCCTTGCAGGTGGATGCAATGTCATATTGCTTGACATGATTTTGGTTACGTAACAAGTACAGTAACAGAGTGGAGGAGACAAGTGCAAGTTTTTGAAGCCAAACTAGAAAACAAAACAGGATATTCTAACAGTTCAAACCCGCCATTCAATCGTCATTAATAACCTTCATCTTTACCTCTGTATGCTAAAATGAACATTTGAACGTGTAGGTTATGTCAATCGCATACACAATAGTTGCTACCTAAGAAGTCAGTCAGTCAACAAAGGTACCATCCTTTCAACAATTGATAATTTGATAGAGACCCATGTCGCTCACCAGTGAGCGCATTTAAAAGATATTGCTTCTGGGTTTGCTGAATACTAGTCCGCAACCAAAGACATGCCAAAGTCAAAGCAGAAAGTCAATGAAAAGAAAATTTTAAATCCCTTTTGTAAAAACTGGATTATTGTTAGATATCTTTTTTGTATAACATTTACAGCGTTAAATTTTTGTATGTTTAAAAATCTGGATGATTTTTGAAGGCTATCCCCTGACGGACTCGTTTGTCTTGCAAAAAACCTTTTGTCTATTTAAACCCATCGCAAAACCCGCTTGGCACGTCTAGTTTGCAATAGTACGTTCTACTTGAAACAGAAAGCAGTCACACACCACCAAAAGATTAAATGAACCAAAAGATGCAAAACATTATTGTTCCACAAGAGGATTGGGCAAAGGATAGGGTTAATACACAAAAAAGCTACTAAAGTTTTGCCAAATGTTCACCTAAGTTACTATTGTTTTTTTGGTTACAAATACGTTACTCAAGTTATGTTAACCGGTTACATAGATTACCCCGTATGTTTTAACCTCCTATTACAAGTTAATTGTGTATGTGGCATAATTTAAAAAAAAAATAAATTACACCCAACACCATCTCTTCTTTTCTCAACCTTATCTTCTTTATCCTTCATCCCAAAACCATCATCACTCAAAACCCACATCATAATTCATCATCATCAACCACCACCAACATAATATACCCACTAAATTGCTAAATTCATCATCAATCTAATGTGTACCTAAAGTTGCAGTGGACTATCTTTGTTTTGTTTAACTTGAAACTCATTCTTTAAACTGCTAGTGCGACACATGGGACAGTGTGCCTGGGGAGTCTGTGAATTCACCCATTTCAGAATGCAGTAAAGATGGAAAGCATGGTTGCAAGCACCCCATACTGCACAAATAAGTAAATTTAATAAGTTGTCATCTAAACTCAAGCAAGATGTTTGACTAAAAGTTAAACCAATCATCGTTATGTTTAAACACAAAAGCACATATAATGTGTTAGCCTCAAAATATTGAGTCGAACATGAAGTTCGTTCATTATGTATTTCAGTCTCGGCCAATCAATTAGTTAACTTTGTAATAGAAATGTTCGGGAACCAGAGGCTCATAGTAATCTAATATTGTATATGTTTTCCGGGTTTAATCCCAAGCAATAACCCGAGCCCGGTCCTAGTCAAATAATCCCGAACATCGCTTAATGTGTCGGGTAATATATATATATATATCTTTTCCACATGGAAAAGAGATAAAACTTTTTTCATTTCTAATAATATCTTCAATTCCTCTCTCAACTCTCATCACAAGTTTCTCCTCTAAAATTATCTCCTCTTTCTCTTTTCCTGAGTTGATTCGTGTTCTTACATGAAGTGAAGAGATAATCGGGACCTACACCTGAACAGAATGGGCCGTTGTATCGAAAGACAAACCGAGACTCTTGTTGAGGTTGCTCGAACAATGCTCTAGCTTCTATAGCTTTTCCATTATCATCTTGGTCCTGAAGCATTTGTCAAAACCCCAGCGCATGCTATACTCAGAACAGATCAATCATCATATCGACTCATGGAAAGACGGCGTATCACATCATTAATGACAGGAAACCTTCAATAAAACATCTTCACATCTTTGGTTGCATTTGTTACATAACTAGAGATGGGGAAAATTTGGATAAGATGAAAGAAAAAGGGGATCCATGTGTCATGGTGGGATATTCTACTCAGTCGAAGGGATATCGTGTTTACAACAAGAGAACATGCTTAATAGTTGAGTCCATTCATATCAAGTTTGATGAAACAAAGAAATGATTAAGAGTCTGATCCACAACAGTTACCCACTCAGACCTCGCACCACAACGACAAGAGATGTCTGTTGAAAATGTCTCTTCAGGCCTCGTTCCTCAAGGACAAAAGGCTCTGAATCATGACATAACACTGACCCCGTGCCCACCAAGACAAAAGGTTTCAGCAGAAAGACAGATTCGTCACAACAAGGGTTAGAATTTCTCTTCAGTCCTTTAACTTAAGATATTACTATCCAATCACACGGTCAATTAGGAACAACAATGATTAGCACCGAATGCATGATTTATAGAAGAAAGAATTTATCAATCCTTTTTGTACACGGTACAAAAAGAAATTGGTTAGACCTTCCACACACAAATTATATTATCGATGTTGCATTCATTTCAACCACAAGTCAGATTACCGATGGACCAGAGATCATCCATTAGAACAAAAGTTCGTGGACCATCCAACCATGCCAGTTCAGAACAAGACGACAGCTTGTTAATAGATCTTGAAATGTGTATGTTCGCCGCTCACTGATTATTGTTGAAAACAAAGAACATTAAGGAGGCAAATGCGATTCTACATGGATCGAAGCAATGCTGATGAACTTCAATCAGTTCGACAGACTAAAAGTCTGGGAACTAGTCGACAAACACCATTAGGCAAGATTGATTAAAAGCTAAAGTGGTTATAGAAGAACAAGAAGGATGAAGATCAGACTGTATTCGCAACAAAGCACGACTTGTAGCTAAAGGTTATGCTCAGGAAGAGGGTATTGATTTCGAAGAATCATTTGCACCAGTTGCTCGCTTGGAAGCAGTTCGGATTTTTTGTTGCCGACCAGCACACAGTACGCAACAGTCTTCCTATATATCAGATGAATTGAAACAACAGAATTTCCTTAATGGTCTACTGAAGGAGGAGTTTTATGTGCTTAGCCAAACAGGGTTCGTTGATCCAGATCATCCATAAAAAGTACCCATCGAGAAAGCTTGTATGAATTAAACAAGCTCCAAGAGCCGGTATATAAAAACTTCCAAACTTCCTAATGTCTAAAGGCTTTACTAAAGGTACAATTGACCCAACGTTATTCAAGATAAAATACAGGGAGGATATTATACTTGTGCAAATTTACGTTGATGACATAATTTTTGGGTCTACAAACCCTAAATATTCAAAAAAATTTGAAAAGTTAATGCACAATAGATTTGAAATGTCCTTAATGGGGGAGATGAAGGTTCTTTTTAGGACTAAAATCCACCATCCCCAAAAGGTATTTTTAATCAATCAGCCAAGTACGCTTTAGAAATTCTAAAAAAATCATAATGATGGACAAATGTCCACTCCATTGGTACATCCATTGACTACTAAACGCCAAAACTATATGTAGATTGTGAGTGGAGAACCGTAACATCTGATTTATTGGTAGTAAAATCGGTCACTCATGTAACTTACTCTAGTAACCAGACTTAGTGCAAGCATATGCTATTGTGCCACGTTATCAAGCACGACCAACACAAAGGCACGTCAAGGAGTGTTAAAAGAATCTTTAAAAATAGCCTAAAGGGTACCATAAATATGGGACTCTGGTATCCAAAGGATTCTAGCTTTGAACTACAGCAATTTCAACGCTGATCATAAACAGCCGTATGCATTGACACTCGGCAAAAGCAATCTTCTGGAGGGATACAGTTTCCTTTGATAAGCTTAGTACGTTAATTGTCAAAGAAATAAAACTGCACTGCAATGTCTTTAGCAAAGGCAGAGTACGTAGTGTTATCTGCAAGTTGTACTCAAGTAATGTGGATGAGGACACAACTTCAAGATTATGGCTTCAACTACAACAAAATACCGTTGTACTGCGACTCTCAGTCCGCCATAGCAATATCATGCAACCCCGTATAGAATTCGCGAACAAAGCACATCCATACTCGGTATAATTTCATAAAGGAACAGGTTGAAAATGGTATAATTGAATTATATTTTGTTAGAACTGAATACCAATTAGCTGACATGTTTACGAAAGCCCTTCCTGAGGATCGGTTTAAGTATCTTGTCAGAAGGATTGGTATGAGATGTTTGACTCTAGCTGATCTGGAGGTTCTGACAAATGAGACTGCTTGATATCATCATCAAACATCACCATGTACATATTTTTGAGAAAAGCAAAATACAAAAATATAAAACTTTAAAAAGAAAATACAAAATCAGAAAAACAGAAAATTTCCAAAAAGATTCTTCTCGACATGTCTCTTGGAATCGATAACATTTACGTGCCTTAGAAATGTCGATTAAACATTACACGGTGTGTAAATGAAAGTTGAGCGAGAGTTGCAAATAGTTTTCAAAACATGTCATTTCTAATTTTCTCAATGGCTTATGTGCAAATATCAGTACATAACCCAGAACTTCAGAATAAAGGAAGGGTTTATAACTTAAAAAAATCCTCTCAATGAGAAAATCAACGTTTCTTGGTCTTAGCTGTTCTAACAAGACATTCAATGTTTTTAGCTCAAGAAAAGATATTGAACGTTTCATGTGCGCTTACCCGTAGCGTTAGAAGAGAATTCCTCTAACATTTGGTTTTACAGAAAAAGTTGAACACAAATTTTTTCAAGAAATTTCTCGATTACAAATTCATAATCTTTCAAAATTGTGTGTTCAACACTCCAACCCATAACAATGTTTTCAAAGACAACAATTACCATCAATTGGTCCTATTTTGGGGGAGTTTTTCGTAAAACCAAAGTTTTAATTTATTTGGATACATCAACAACGACAACTCTTATGTATTCAAAACATTATCAAAATGTTCCAAACCATTCATGCTGATAATATTTTCTCCCACAGAATTTTCAAGAAATATTTTAATCACAAGGTATTTCAAAAACTAAGTGTTTATTATTTAAAATAAGGGGATAAAATGTATTTAAAATATGTCTATTTGACTCAATGGTGCTAAAGAAGTAAGAAAAAGGTTTTCTGGTTTGATTTTACCACCACACCAACAACATCTAAATTTCAACAATGCGAATTCGAGGTCATAAGGTGGTTAGGTTAGGAATCTATCCTATGATCCAACCAGAACCGGAGGATCTACCCAAGGATAATCCAAAGTTAGAAATAGCAGTCCTTAGGTATGATTGGAGATGAATGTATATGGGAATAATGCCGACTAAGATTGAGCTAACACTGGAACAATCACAACAAGGTGTAGTAATGACGTCTTGGAAAGCTTCATTGAAGGCGTTGAAGAATGAAAAAGAAATGTTATGATAAAAGGTCAAGAAAGAAGCCCTCCACACAACTTAAAGGCAGAAACCGGGTCAATACATATGCTATAGTATACACATGGGGGTTGGTTGCTGATATTGAAGACGAATCACATGGACCTAGTGATGCAATGCACAACCCTCCCCAGCCATTCGGGTTTCTCTCAACAGAAACTTGTCTCATTTGTCACGGAGATTCACACGTTATCTATTGACATCTCATTCCGAGATCGTTGATATTGAATAGGTGGCAATCTGCTCAAGCCCTTATCCGATCTAAAACCAAAATGCACTAATCGAGTCTATACCAAGGAGAATCATAAAAAATCTCGTTAGGACACATTCCATTTCAAACACTTGTTGAACATCATCAAGTTTACAAGCTGTTAACAAGAGTCCTACGCAATATCATTGTGATATTTGCCAGAACATCCGAGTGATACTTATGTATTCACAATGAAGATGGAAATCCTGCTTGAGTCAGCATCAAACAAGCTCTTGGTAGGTGACTTGCGAGATTCTATATGAATCAAACTTGTGACAACTGGATATCGATTTGGTCCAGTAAATGAATTGACGGTTGATGAATTTTGATAAAAGATTAAAACTCCCGATGTGTTACAAAAACGCTTTTACAAGTAATACGTCGATTGATTTTCAAATCAATTTTCTCGATTATCACTAACGTAAACCTGTAGGTTAAAACGGTGGTGACAGTATCCCAATCAACCAAAGTCGATTCATTACCACATGTTCATGCTCATTCTACAAAGACAATCTATCATGAAAGCTCAAGATTTAAAGACAAAGACTTCCGCTAACTCTGATTTGAAGCTTTCAAGATGAGGCATAGTATGAGAATGTTGGTCAAAGACACAAGATCGCAAGATGGCATAGACGATAAAGACAATGACAAAGGCTCAAAGTCAAGATCACAAAGCATGAAGGAACAAGCCTACAACAAAGAACAAAGAGAAAAGTTGTCATCTAAACTCAAGCAAGATGTTTGACTAAAAGTTAAACCAATCATCGTTATGTTTAAACACAAAAGCACATATAATGTGTTAGCCTTAAAATATTGAGTCGAACATGAAGTTCGTTCATTATGTATTTCAGTCTCGGCCAATCAATTAGTTAACTTTGTAATAGAAATGTATCGGGAACCAGGCTCGATAGTTAATCTAATATTGTATATGTTTCGGGTTTAATCCCAAGCAAAACCCGAGCCCGGGTCCTAGTCAAATATCCCGAACATCGCTTAATGTGTCGGGGTATATATATATATATCTTTTCCACTTGGAAAAGATATATAACTTTTTCATTTCTAAATAATATCTCTAATTCTCTCTCAACTCTCTCACTAGTTTCTCTCTCTAGAAGTTATCTCTCTTTCTCTTTTCTTGATTGATTCGTGGTTCGTTATATGAAGTGGAAGTGATAATCGGGATCCTACACCTGAACAGAATGGCGTTGTCGAAAGACGAAACCGCACTCTTGTTGAGGTTGCTCGAACAATGCTCTCAGCTTCTAAGCTTCCATTATCATTTTGGGCTGAAGCAGTTGCAACCGCATGCTATACTCAGAACAGATCAATCATCATATCGACTCATGAAAAGATGGCGTATCACATCATTAATGACAGGAAACCTTTTATAAGACATCTTCACATCTTTGGTTGCATTTGTTACATAACTAGAGATGGGGAAAATTTGGATAAGATGAAAGAAAAGGAGGATCCATGTGCCGTGGTGGGATATTCTACTCAGTCGAAGGGATGTCGTGTTTACAACAAGAGAACACGCTTAATAGTTAAGTCCATTCATATCAAGTTTGATGAAACAAAGAAATGATTAAGAGTCTGATCCACAACAGTTACCCACTCAGACCTCGCACCACAACGACAAGAGATGTCTGTTGAAAATGTCTCTTCAGGCCTCGTTCCTCAAGGACAAAAGGCTCTGAATCATGACATAACACTGACCCCGTGCCCACCAAGACAAAAGGTTTCAGCAGAAAGACAGATTCGTCACAACAAGGGTTAGAATTTCTCTTCAGTCCTTTAACTTAAGATATTACTATCCAATCACACGGTCAATTAGGAACAACAATGATTAGCACCGAATGCATGATTTATAGAAGAAAGAATTTATCAATCCTTTTTGTACACGGTACAAAAAGAAATTGGTTAGACCTTCCACACACAAATTATATTATCGATGTTGCATTCATTTCAACCACAAGTCAGATTACCGATGGACCAGAGATCATCCATTAGAACAAAAGTTCGTGGACCATCCAACCATGCCAGTTCAGAACAAGACGACAGCTTGTTAATAGATCTTGAAATGTGTATGTTCGCCGCTCACTGATTATTGTTGAAAACAAAGAACATTAAGGAGGCAAATGCGATTCTACATGGATCGAAGCAATGCTGATGAACTTCAATCAGTTCGACAGACTAAAAGTCTGGGAACTAGTCGACAAACACCATTAGGCAAGATTGATTAAAAGCTAAAGTGGTTATAGAAGAACAAGAAGGATGAAGATCAGACTGTATTCGCAACAAAGCACGACTTGTAGCTAAAGGTTATGCTCAGGAAGAGGGTATTGATTTCGAAGAATCATTTGCACCAGTTGCTCGCTTGGAAGCAGTTCGGATTTTTTGTTGCCGACCAGCACACAGTACGCAACAGTCTTCCTATATATCAGATGAATTGAAACAACAGAATTTCCTTAATGGTCTACTGAAGGAGGAGTTTTATGTGCTTAGCCAAACAGGGTTCGTTGATCCAGATCATCCATAAAAAGTACCCATCGAGAAAGCTTGTATGAATTAAACAAGCTCCAAGAGCCGGTATATAAAAACTTCCAAACTTCCTAATGTCTAAAGGCTTTACTAAAGGTACAATTGACCCAACGTTATTCAAGATAAAATACAGGGAGGATATTATACTTGTGCAAATTTACGTTGATGACATAATTTTTGGGTCTACAAACCCTAAATATTCAAAAAAATTTGAAAAGTTAATGCACAATAGATTTGAAATGTCCTTAATGGGGGAGATGAAGGTTCTTTTTAGGACTAAAATCCACCATCCCCAAAAGGTATTTTTAATCAATCAGCCAAGTACGCTTTAGAAATTCTAAAAAAATCATAATGATGGACAAATGTCCACTCCATTGGTACATCCATTGACTACTAAACGCCAAAACTATATGTAGATTGTGAGTGGAGAACCGTAACATCTGATTTATTGGTAGTAAAATCGGTCACTCATGTAACTTACTCTAGTAACCAGACTTAGTGCAAGCATATGCTATTGTGCCACGTTATCAAGCACGACCAACACAAAGGCACGTCAAGGAGTGTTAAAAGAATCTTTAAAAATAGCCTAAAGGGTACCATAAATATGGGACTCTGGTATCCAAAGGATTCTAGCTTTGAACTACAGCAATTTCAACGCTGATCATAAACAGCCGTATGCATTGACACTCGGCAAAAGCAATCTTCTGGAGGGATTAGGTGTGTAAGTGATTTGGTTTTGGAGACTTGTCTTTAGATGCAAGTTTGTAAAAGAGAATCGAATGGCATAGTTCTTGTTAATCTGTTAAATGCATTTTATGATGTAGTTGAGTAGTGAATATTTCATGCGATATGGCAGTACGTATCTAGAGCCTCAGCCGCATCTCCCACGTACTAAATAGGTAGCATCATGTTTAATTATTTTTTGGTTATGAAAATTGATCCCTTCGCGAATAAAGAAGTTATCATTATCTTTTCAAAGTAAGAAAGTAGTTTAAAAGGGACAACCGAACTAAGAGAACCCACATTACTTGCTTTAAATATGGATCGACTAGGACTTAGAAATCGAATTAACAAAGACTTGGAAAGTGAACAGGCTTATTTATTTACAAATTATACCTTGTGAAGTGTGAATCACTTCAGTGACCAAAATTTCTAATACGTAGCTTTTAAAATCCTACTTGAAACCTAAACATGTGTTTGATTCATTTTGTTATCAAAAGTCATGGATCAGCTCAACTGACTAGAAATGTTTTTCTAAGGAAAACCGGAGCATCCCTATTATGTTGCTGAACACATGCAAATTTAGAGGATCGACTAAAAAATAGAGATTTAGAGATATTACAAGATTTAAAGAGAATGATATACCAAAACTTAGTTGATATTATAAACCTTCTGCAAATTCTCAATGTAAATTAAAAATTAGTAGCAAAATTACATATCTAACATTACAAAAGTTCATAAAATACAATACAAAAAGAGCCCTTTATGATAGTACCCCGACCCCAGTCAAAGCCAAATTTTCAACTTCCCATAACCAACCAACTGCAAACTTCACATACACTAACGCCAACTTCAGCAGCCCTTTGTGGCTTATTTTTCCGCCTGCTTCCATTATGTCTAAACCCTGCAGCTTTGGTCAACTCATGTGAGTTTGTTTTGGGTCCTACGCCGTTTTCATCTTCCACCATTTCCGGGCTTTCTTCAACCTGTGAAGATTGTTTCTTTCTCTTGTTTCCAATTTCTAATGAAGCTTCATGTTTACTGTCACTGCTTTCATTGAGCTTCTCAGCTTCCTCTTCTTTTTGTGCTTTTGTGGGTCTTCCTCTTCGCTTAGCGGGTAATTTTTCTTCTTCTCCACTTCCATCCTCACGGTGAGCGATACTTGAACTTTTTTTAGCTTTTGCTCTAACTTTACCCATCTAATAAATACTCAAAAGATATCAACCTCTAAATGAATTGCTGTATCTGCACAAAAAAAAAGAGAGAGGAGATAATCACATCTGTATGTTTGCACACATGTTGGTCTTTAAAAACAAAGTGGACAATTCTTTGAAATGCTAATTGAAGTGCATTGTCAAAGTAACTAACTGAGGTTTCACAATAATTAGATAATTATATGCAAGAAATGATTAAAGTATTCAACTTTTTTTGGCATGAAACAAAATCAGTATTTTTAAATTTGATTGGATTTTTCAAACAACATGTAAAACTGGTAACAGATTATAACACCTTCAAATATATACTAATCAACTTTTAAGCACCATCACAACAAATAACAATCAAACCCAAGGAGATGCAAAACTAACTGGCAAGTATGCATGATACTGGTACACACTGCATTTGACCCTTCGTTTATATGCCAACTATCTTTATTGACTTCAATTACTTTCACTTGGTTATTATGTTAGGTATAAAATGATATCACAGCAAATTTAATTCACAAGTGCAAGTCCAACCACTCACATTCATGGTTGGTCTCAACTACATGATGTCAAACTCATTATGAATATACAACCTATGTGACACGTATATGCAATCCTTTCATGGATTCATCAAAAGTTCCAAACATTGTTCTTTTCTTTTAGGGTTATTGCACCAATATGTAACAAGCATTTGCTAAATTACCGTTGCATGAATGTGTTATCACCTTGTATTAGCTTTTGATGTAAATACTTTTATTTTCGTTGCGAATGAATGCAATTGACCTTCCCTAGAATGTAATATTATTACATAGAGTGAAGTTTCTCACCTTTTTAATGTTGAAAAAGCACGGTCATAAAATAAAACACAAATTAACCGCTCTAAACCAAGAACTTGTTAAAAGATTTTGTACTAACTAGAAGTAAGGATCAAGAACAAAACTTTAGAAGTACAATTCATAAAAAAAGAAACACAAATCTTGATGTTCTTCATCTAAACCTTAACCATAGTTATAACAACTACACAAAACAAAACACATCCAACTAGTATCTACACTTACTTAAAAAAAAGTCAAACAATTGTTACACTAGGCAAAATAAGTTACTTAGCTTTAAATTGCAAATTTATGTCAAATCTTACTATGAAAAGTACTAAAACTGGATCTTTTCAAGTCAAACTTTGACTTTCATGACTGTCCTTCATACCCACAAAATCTATTAAAGATTTTACAAACTGTAACATCTTACATCACAACATAGTACTAGATTTAACCAAATAAAAACACAAAATCAAGAAAACATAAATAAAATCAAGAAAACATACCAAATGAAGCTGACCAACATATGAATCTTGACACAAAAACCCATAAATGAGACAAGATTAAATTTATTAACTTAATAAAGAATTTAACAATAACCCATTAAAAAGATTATGGACTTGCTAATGATTAAAGGGTTCGATCTGAAATGATGGAATTAGATCAGAAAAAGATTAAAGAATAGAGAAATGGAAGAAGGGTTAAAGGGGGTTTTATCTGCTACCATTAATAAGGATTTGAAAGTAAAGAGAGAGATATGAAGCAAAGAGAGAAAAGATGATGTGTGAGAAACAAGTGAAAAGAAACAAGGAATCGTGGGACTATAGTAGAAAGAAGCGAAAATGACCAAAACAACCAAATGAAAAATGAATGGTCTTGCCCTAACCGTTAGCGCTGTAAACGAACTGAACATTCAGTGAACATTTTATGAACCGTTCGGTAAAAAGTTTGTTTATATTCGTTTATTTATTAAATGAACAAACATGAACAACATTTTACGTTCGGTTAGTTAAATGAACGAACATGAACAAACGTCTCGTCCGTTCATTTATGTTCGTGAACGTTCGATTATTCGTTCGTTTATGATCGTATATTTGCTTATGTTCGTCTATCGCATCTTTTTATTATATAGTTTAATATTGATTTACCTAAACAAAACAACATTCATGAAACACTATTGTGTATATTTTTTGTAAATTTTATATTTATTTATGTTCGTTCGTTTATGTTCGCTCGTTTATGTTCGTTTAATGTCTTAATGAACGAACATAAACGAACATGAACAACATTATTTCTTAATAAACGAACATGAACAAGAAAATCCGTTCGTTTAAGCGATCGTGTTCGTTTATTTGTCCGGCTAAAATTAAATGAACGAACATGAACAAAGCTCCGTTCGTGTTCGTCCGGTTCGTTACAGCCCTAGTAACCGTCATTTTTTTTACCAAACTAACCTAGTATATCGCGCATTTCGGGTGGCAAAAACTCGAAAAACACGTGTCACAGTTTTACACCAACATTGATTTTAACGACACAAAAAATGAAACCCTAATTTGGCATTAAAGTATATCGCGCATTTCTAGCAGGGCATTGATTTTTTTCTGTTTCGTGTCAGATTATCGCGCAACTCTAGCGGTGAGTTTTTTTTTTCTAGCGAAGGCAACGATTTGAGTGATGCATGGCAATGAAATGACTTATGCATGGCAATGAAAGACTAATGCATGCAATGAATTGTCATATCTAGCAGTATGGCATTTGTAGATTTTCAGAATTCGGATCGTATAAATGCTAGTTGAATGAATGTTAAAATCATAGTTCATATTTCATATTTCATTTAGAAAATAGCAGTTGTATTACCAGGTTGTTTTGCTCCGGTGTTTGTTTGATTGTATCATTTTTTTGGTTGATGCGTTAATAAGATGGATTTGAGCGATCACAAGGTATAATTTATTTATGTATTTTGAATTTTATGTTTTTTTTTGTAGTAATATATGTTTATGTTTAATTTTAGGTACCACGTGTTCTTGTGACATGTAGGAGTAAGTTAACTTTGATTAAAAAAATTAAAGCTTTAATTAGGGGCACTGCACGTGAAGTGTTATTTAGGCAAACCTGTTTTGGTTGGTTCTTAAATCAAGAGGATTGGACTAAAAATTGTATTTTAATACACTTTATGTTGGGTCGCCAAGTGTTAACAGAGGATGAAAATGAAAATGAAAATATTCCTTTGTATTACCATGTAGTTGATAATTTTCAAATTCAATTTGGTAGGGAAGAATTTTGCCTTGTAACTGGGTTAAAGTTTGGTGTAGAGAATTGGACTGATTATAATGACGAGTCAGAGCCAATTCCCTTTAGGCGTAGGGTGTTTTCTTCATCTTTAGATGGTCAACCTATTAGAGGGAAACATGTTGCCGCGTTGATTAATAGTGAGGAGTTTAAAAAATTAGACGACAACGATGCTGTTAGCCTTTGTTGTCTAGGCATATTGCAGTTAGTGTTATTAGGCCTTGAGGATAGACGTCCTGTCCCAAATTGGATATTAAGGTTAGCGAATGATAGAGATGGTTGGGACAACTATCCTTGGGGTTCGCATGTATGGCCAACATTGTACAAGCAACTAAAGGATGCAAATGTTAGACGTTGGCCGGCCTTATATGCCACTCAGCCTACAGATGAAGTTGATAAGAAAAGTTATTCGCTTACTGGCTTTCTTTGGGCATTCAAGGTATGTCATAATTTAGTTTATAATATTGAATTGGGCATTTTTTTATAACTTTAATGTATAGTAAATGAAATAATTTTTTGTTTAGACGTGGATATTGGAGTCTTTTCGAGCAGCGACGAATGATTATTATACACGTTATCGTCGTCTTCCTAGAATAGTTGCTTGGAGTTCAAAGAATAAGTTTTATCTAAGAATGCTTAAACCTTTTTTGCATGTAAGTATTATTATTTATTTTGACAGGTTATTAAATTTGATTATGTTAATTAATTCATACTGAATGTCCTTATTTTTATTTTAAAGGGACAACTACCTGTTGAGAGACTTGTACCAGATGAGATCGAGGCTCGATCGCGATGGTGGGTTTCAAGTAGGGCATACTTTGACGGGCGTAATATTGAAGACGAACGGATACCTCGTCATTTAAACCGAAACAATTATTTTGAAGTTCCATCAGAAATGTATCGAGAATTTGAGGAACAAAGGAGGGGGTATAAGCAAATGATGCAAAAGAACGATTATATGTACGAAAAAATTAGTAGGTTTATGGAGGATACGAGAGTTGGCCCGGTGTCACAAGCAAACAAAGAACCCATCATTGCCGATCAACATTATGGTATTAGCGATTTGAGTGGATTTCAGAGCTATCAGGTATAAATTATGTCGAATTAATAATGTTTATTTTTCCTTGCTGGAAAGTAATAAATTCTTATATTTTTGTATTTATGGTTGTCCACAGGGTGTTCCGTCTCCTTTTCAAACGTTGGCAAACAGCAGCTCATTCTTTAATATGGCAACGCCATCAAATTTGCAAACACCAATTCAATCAAATTGGCAGACGCCATCAAATTGGCAAACACCAAATCCATCGTATTTAGGTACTCTAAATTCGCAACCACCTATCCCGTCGCATCCTGGTACAAGTAATTGGCAAAACCCGATGACATCTTATTCTCCAAATTTGCCACCCCCTTTCCCCTCTCATCGTCATGATGCTGGCTTATTGAACCCGGTAATCTTGAACTTATTTACGAGTATGATTCTATATTACTAAACATCATTAACTAATAATTGTTTATTAATTTTCTTTTTTAGAACATATGTGATCGAGCAAGGAGGGAACACCAACCAAGCGTTTATATGCTGAGTCCCTATACGGTTTTGCCTCCTACTACAGTGTTACCTAAAAAAGGACTGATAAAACACGGAAAAAGGGCAAGGCTGCCAAATTATCACCTTTGAATCTTGGCAACACTTTTGTTGATGAAAATGTATCAGGGGAGGACGTAACCATAACAGGTGTACAGCAGACCGATAATTTTTTTTTATGAAAACGTGGACCCTGATAAGGTATTTGTTAGTCTTGTATTATAATTTAATAAATTAATTGAAACAATTATGTTTTTTGAGATAGTTTTTTTAACATGGTTTTTTAGGTTACTCGAGATGCTTATATAACGATGGCGGAATTTATTTTAAACCCATATGATATTTATTTAGATTGTTATATGAAGGGTTATAAAGTTCCCAGTTTCTTTTGGCCGCAACTAGTTCCGCATTTGTGTACGTATAGGAGTGACCGGTCTTGGCCAGATGGTTGGTTGTCTGGTGATGTAAGTTTATTAATACACGTATTATTATTTAGTAAATATTTTTTCCAAATAAAGATATTGATTTTGTTTGTGTTTTATGAATCAGCACATGAATTCATGGATTCAGATCCTAATCAGAGAAAGGGCAGAAAATGACAATTGGACCCTGTCTAAATCCGGTACAATATGCTTACATCCTGAAAACAATAGTTTTATGATACTGACGGATCCACACATTATCGGAACATTGGATGGTTCAATGCGTCCATACCCATCATGGAAGAATGTTAACTGGGTACTTATTTTGTTGTTTTATTGTGTTAAAACTTTATAATTAGTTTTAAGTACGAATATAACCTATTTTATTGGCTTAATCTTTGTAGGTGTATATGCCAATAAACGCTGGGGGAGTTCATTGGGTGACTGGAGCAATAAACTTGGCTGACTCTATATTTTATGTTTTTGACTCTATGGAAAGTGAGAGTAGAATGTTAATGTTAGAACAACAAGAGATTGGACCCCCGTTATTAATAGGATATTGCAGATGCGTGGGTACTTCAATGGAGCTGAACGACAACCCCATAATTTTTTATTCTGTTACAATGATTGTTTTGGTTACGCGGTCCCTCAACAACAAAAAACCAAAGATTGTGGAGTTATAACATGTTGGTTGATTACCAAGTTATGTTTGCGTCAACCGCCAACAGTGGTTGGTGATAGCCAAGTCTATTGGGATAACATGAGATATCATATGTGTGAAACTTTATATAAGTGTAGGTGTGAGGATACTGAAAATTGTGGTTATGATTAGTATATGTTTTGTATAGTGTATGTTGAAAGAGTCACATTTTGTATTTAATAAAATTTTATATTACTTTGATACATTCAGAATAAGTAGACATTAAATAATAAAACATTACAACTGATGATATTTGTTGCAATACAACTTTATTAAAAACATAAATGGACATAATAATGTTAAGGTTAACCACTTCCACTTCCAGGAATAGTATCTTTACGGAAAACCTCAACCACATTTCGCATTGTTATGTTAAGGTAATGCTTTGATGGTTTGGGAGTAAAAACAAAGACATTTTTTAGTATCATATCAGCGCCTACATTAATATCCTTTCCATAACAACCCTTACTAATGACTTTGTGATGTATTGTTCCAGGTATTGTACCTGAGAGATCTTTTAAAGTCACGTTTAGGTCGCCAAGCATATTCGGTGAACAAGACTTGACTATTCCAACAACTTGTTCAAGTTTTCCCTTTTTCAGAAAGTTATCGACGTCTCCCAAACATCCAGTTAAAGTGCCACCAAATGCATTCACATAGTTAGTGGCGCTAAGCCACACTGCACTTTTAAAGTCATCATCCTCACCAACATCCTCAACAACTTTGTCTATATATTGTTGTGTAGACATTAAAGCCCCATCCGAATCTAGAATAAAATCCTTTTCTTTAAGCAGCCTAGCTTGTTGAACAAGCCCTGCAGGACCGGGTATTATCCTAACTGGATTTAGGGTTGAGGTAGATAGTTCAACATGAGTGCTACTAGAGAGCTGAACAAAACCCGAAGGACCGGGTATTATTGTAACTGGATTTGTAGTGTAGGAAGATGGTTCAACATGTGTGCTACTAGAGGAACGTACAGCAGGTGTTAAATGGAGATCGGAATTATCAATATCTAGACTGTATTCCCATGGTTCATTTTCGTTGCTAAAATTGGAATCCATTTTTGATAGTTGGTTATAAAGTTGTGTTTTTAATTTAATGAATATGTATAAGTTGGAATCCATTTTTAAATTAGAAGAATCACTGAGTATATAGAAACATTGAGTTGACTTGTCCCTGACATTGGTCTCATCACTATGTATTTTACGTGATTTATGACATAATTTTGACAATTCACTGACAGATATGACAAATCACTGAATATATAGAAACATTGAGTTGACTAGTCCCTGACATTGGTCTCATCACTTTGGATTTTACGTGATTTATGACATGATTTTGACAACTTTTAGTATTTAACCCTATAAATAGCATACTAGATTGATTATAACATATCATATAAAAAAATTCAATGGCGTGTTCGGTTCCACATACTTATGATGAAATCAAATGTATGGTTGAGAAACAAATTCAGGAGGATCGAGGTCGTCAGTTAGCAATTATGAACTTAGGCCATGAATATGGTGACGCGATTGAAGCTAAAGATGAATTGCGGAAAGCATACGAGCAATGCAGAGACATCTCAATGGATAAACGTGCTATGATTGAAAATTTTCTTAAAATAGAATCTGAATTAGACTACGAAATGCAGAGTGCTTTGTTTAGAAAGGCGGCAAAATTGGAAAAACAAATCAGGGATAAACTTGTTTGGTTGCAACAACTTTAACTTATGTTTTAGTTTTACTTATGTATTTGGTTAAAATTCCGTACCGTTATTAATCTTCTTATGTAATGCTAAATTTTAGTTGAATGAATGTCTTGTGTATTGTGTTTAAAATTGTTATTGACATTTATATGCATGGGCGTTAGAAGTTGATGGTGGTAATGTTTCATCTTGTACACTGCTATTTACCATTCCATACCCCACAGGTCATTCTCTAAAATTACTTGGATTCAGTAAGAATAAGGACCCAATAGTAGAAGCTACGGTTGTCCAGCAATGATATCGGTCACTACAAGTCTTATTATATTTTGTTTTTATGGTAACGACCACATGTTTTTATTGAACACAACCATTTTATTGTTACACAAATTGAATACATTAGAAAGCCCTAAAACTAAGAAACAAGCAAGCATACAAATTACAATCCAAATGACAAACTACTCTAAACCAAGATTGTCCATGTCATTGTACAGTTCGTGAACTAGTGCAGTCGAATTACGTGTGTGTTGTTCCGGATGCATATGCATTTCGACTGCTGCCTCGAGTATTTTTATCTTTCCAAGTAAGTGCTTGCAGTTTGAGCACCCTCCACTTATTGAAGTTCCTGAATGATGGTTTTGAGGTGTTGTATTTCCTGAGGAATAGCTATTAGGTGATGAAGGTTCTGAGGAATAACTTGGAGTCGATGAAGATCCCGGAGAACTCATTAGTAGACGGATTCGTTCCTCTTTCCATAAATTTTTTTTACATCCATAATCATTTTCCTTAGGCTGTTATAGAGTAAATAAATCAATTAATACAAAATAAACAGATTAATATAGAAAACACAAAAAAACAAGTGATTGTTCACCTTAGATCGTGGACATGCATAGTAAAGTTGACCACGAGTGTTAGGTTGGTACGATTCTCGGAGAACAACATCTCCTTTTCCACAACGACATGCAAAAGCTTCATATGGCGCCATTTTCACCATTGCAATGTAATCTATTCAAGAGTTGTATGAATAAACGAATATCAAACCTAACGTGTTGTTTGCAAATAGTTTCAAAGTATGGTATTTATTTTACAAAAACATATTTGACAAGTCATTTATAGTTGGTTTTATCACTTTGTATTTTACGTGATTTATGACATGATTTTGACAATTCACTGACAGATATGACAAATCACTGAATATATAGAAACATTACATAGAGTTGTAAATTAAAACATTACATATATAAAACATTACATATATAAATCCTAACAGAATACATAGAGTTGTAAATTAAAACATTACATATATAAATCCGAACAGGATACATAGAGTTGAATATATAGAAACCCTAAATACAATATGAAATCCTAACAGAATACATAGAGTTGTAAATTAAAATATTACATATATAAACTAGTTCGGTTTTAACATTAATATATTATTTGATTACTTGGTTCGGTACGTAGAATTAGTAAATCTTTGTGTGGGCCAATGAAAAATGAATCACGGTTTGCTTCGACACCGATGTTCACAAAGCCCTCAATGATTGGATAGAACACTTGCAGTGAGCGATACCATAGCTGGACAATTTCTGCTTCCACTATTGGTTCGTTATCATTACTAAATCCAAGTAATTTGAGAAAATGACCTGCTGGGTGTGAAATGGTGAATAGCAGATTGCACGATGAAATAAAACCATCTTGAAAATCTAACGCCCATGCATAAATAATACGATAATCCCCAAAACCAAAGCTTCTGGAAATTATAAGAGAGTCTCCTAGCTGAGAAATATAGTACGGAGGTGAAAACTCCTCAACTCCTACATATTCAGGCATGTCTTGTACATGGAACTGGTGAGTAACCAAATCAAATGAAACTATCAAGTAAATTTTGTTAGAAATACAATCATCGTTATAAAACTTTTCTGATCCAATCCAGAATTTTTTACCATCTATAACTGCTTGACCTAACCGTTTTATTCTTATCGATGGACGTGGCAAACAATCATAATCAAGATTATACCAAATTCTAGAGCTTAACGTAAACACCGACACATACCATGGACCGTCAGTGTATAACGGGTAATTTATCTTCAAAATGGTTGGCTCTAGAGTGACAGGACAAATACCAAAACCAAATATCATTTTTGGTGAATCAGGTTGAAATGTGTAATTAGGGACTGATATTCCAACCGATTTTTTTATTGACGGGTTCCAAAGAAGAAGGAATGAATTTTCTAAAAATGAAAAACACCATACCCCTTCAGATGAAGCAACTGGTTTTAGAGAGAAAACATTTAAATTGGAATCAAAATTCCTAAAGCCTAAATTTTCATCAAATGAATGGATATAACCTTGAGTATTATGCCTAAAGCTTAAATTAAAACAACAAGTATTTCTCTCACGACAGCCATAATAACGAATGAAGTCGAAACTGTCAATGGAAAACTTCCATTGCTTTGACACAACACGAAATTAAAGTAAAGACTTCACGGGAAGTCTATTCATGATATCCATTTGAATGTCAAACGGTATGTTGTCCGACATACTTACTTTAAGAAAAAGTTAGATAAGGTTGTATGGTGATTTTGTAACTAAACTATTTCCTTTACCCTCCATGTAGAAAATCACCTTTTGTCCTCTCCCCTAGCCATAACTCACGGCATAAAATGAGGAAATAAGCAAGCATGCTTGCTTGAGTCATTTCAATCTCTAATCCTAAGTGTTCCCTAGTATTAATTTAATATACATGCCTTACTTGTGTGGACTATAAACATAAAGCATATCCCTTTACTCCTCTTTTACAAAAGCAGTAAACATAACCCACAAACGCAAGTCAGGCATATACACTTATCATCTTGGTTCCTTGTGGTGTTTCACTGGTTTTTCGATTCACTCATCATCACAAACGTGAGGAAGAGAAAGAGAGAGACGGCCATGTATAATCGGGGTTTTATTTCACGACCGACACACACTACTCAAGTTTGTTTGGGGTTAAAGACAAGTTCAAGATCAGACCACTTGGTGTCGCATGTTCATATTTGGAGTTCCTATTCAGTTTGAATATGACCGATACGTGTTCATGTTCGAGTTTTTGTGTTTACGAATATGCATGGTGCATGGAACACGTTGACATTCAAGGCTGGGTTGAGTTTTGGTGCGTGTTCATATACAAGGAAGTGAGTGTTCGCGATCTTGTTCGTAATTTTTCAAGTCAAGTTAGCGTCCGCAAGTGCTGATTTTTCACAACATCTTCAGTTAGCACGCAAATATACACGCCCTTCTCCTATATTTAAGCATAAAACCCAAAACAACATAGAGACGGGTGCCCCATAACCTGTTAACTTTACGTCCTACAGTTTGCAAGAGTGATCGGGCATTAAGTTTTGGTTCCCTAGTTTCGCATGTTCGTGTATGGTGTTCCGGTTTTGATTGAATACGATTAGTTCATGTTCGAGTAAGAAGTTTTTGTTGCGTTCTAGTTTTCGGTTCATGCTTGGGTTGTTCTATACGTTCCATACGTAAGTCATTAGACGTTCGCGTTCGTTGGGGTTTCAAGTTCATTCGCGGGTAGTTATAGTTCATACGATCTAGTGTTCGTGTTCAAACCAGTGTTCATACTCGTGGTTGTTTTGATCTAGAACTGTCTCTTTGGATCGGAGGTAAAACCAAGAATCATGTTCACATTTTATTTGTTGATCTTAATATTTCTACCTCAACTTGACGTACATCTTAAATTACGTTGCTTAATCTGATTTAAAAGCTTATAAAAGAGGTCATTATTTTCGCAAGAGTATAACAGAATTGAGTGAACTAGTTTTATCAAAATTTATAGTCTAGGCGTACAAGCCATGTTCATAATATATGAATTTAATAATTCATATGATTTTGGTAGCATAATAAACTAAAGTGAACTAGAAGAATATTGATTTGTAATAATGCATATACAGTGATGAGACCATGCATGTAAATTAAAGTGACGTAAAGATCTAAATTGTATTACTCGTGGGGGTCTTAAATACTAGTTTATGTTTTCAGTCCCTGATTTATAAAGCTAGTTACAAATAAAAACTATAGTATTTTCAAGTAACATTTTTGGCCCATGTCCATTTTATGCTCTTTAAAACTAGTCTGAAATTATAGTCTCGTTATTTTGTCTTAAACATAATTATATTTATAAGATGTACGTCTTAAATATCATCATAAATATAATTTTTTTTATATAAAAACTTGTCCATATTTATTCGTGTAATATTTATAAATCCTAAGACGTGACTTTATTTTGCTTTTAGGATTTCTCTCGGCTTCTCGACGTTTATTCTTGACATTTATACCATCATGCTCAATGTGAGTTTCATAGCCCCATGTTTTACTGGTTTTACATATATTTTTGGGGTGAGAACATCTGCACGGTGAGTTTATGAAGGGGACACCTGCGAGTGGTACTAATTCATTACTAGCTACGGGTTCTTAGGATGGGACACCTGTGAGGGGTAAATATTCATTACAGTCTGGGTGTTCTTGGAGTGGAAACATGTGATGGGTACATATGGTTTTCATTACTGCCCGGGTGTTCTTGGAGAGGACACCTACGATGGGTACATAGTGCATCAGTTTCATGAACTTAGAGTAATCATAGTCATTGTTTTATACACACATGAATATTGCGTTGTCTTGAATAAAGTGACAATACATACTTTGAACAAAGGTGGTCCAACTATACATACATTTTGGTGACTATTTGGGTCTTTAAATGGTCATGCATACTTTACAACTCTTTGATTTACAACATTTATACATACATTTTTGGTGACTATTATAAGGATTAAAATGGTCATACACACTTTACAAATATTTGATAAAATATTTGTACTTACAAAAACCTAAGAACCTCACGCAACTTTATATTGACACTTAAGCAAGTATTTACTTAGGTGAATTAGATGTTTGGCTTACTTGATGTGCATTGGAGTCTAGACTATACAAGATTTCATTATGGATTTCTACTTACATACAAATGATCAAATCTCGTTGGGTTGTTTTCAAGCTTTTCATTGTGATGCAATTATGGGACAAATGTTATATCAATTTCAAGAAAATCAACGAGATTACTTTTCAAACGACACATTTAGAGGTCGTTCTCTTGTATCTTGTGTTGTTGTATTATGAAGTAACGCCCCCGGACATATTTCCGCTGCGACACATTTTTAGGGGTGTTACAGATTGGTATCAGAGCACTGGTTATAGAGAACTAGGTTGCATATTTTACCCTAGACTATAACCGTTTTCACAAGCATTGCATCACAGCAAACATTTTCAAAGTGCATACACACTACTTGCTTACTTGCTTACATTACTTGTTACATTAAGTGCTTACATGACATACATATATATAATATATATATGCTTACATCCCTTTGCGTATATCGTACAATTATTTATATAAGAGTTATTTATATAAATACCAGAACATTTCTTAAGACATTGTGAGTTGCACAATGGTCTCATTTACACCTCAGACATTGTGAGTTATACAATGGTCTCATTTTACTTCTTAGACATTGTGAGTTGCACAATGGTCTCACTTCGTTCTCAGACATTGTAAGTTAAACAATGGTCTCTAAGAGTATTATTTTATTCATAGCTTTATACAATATCGTTTTACACGAAACCCGTCACAGTTTTGTTTACATGGAATTATGTGTGAATCTAAGTATCACAAGTCTTGTATGGGCGGGACTTGTAATAAGAGGATTGATACGATAATTGCTATGTTAACTCGTTCATAAGACCTTCGTATTAATTACTTTAACCGTGTACTCGTCAACTATTTTGAACGTTATGTCGATCTCCCCTGATTGTTTTACTCTTTGTCTCCGAAGGCGAGTTTTGAACACTCGTCCCATGTTCATTAGAACAATTGCATCGTCATGTTATCCACCACTTTGAAGATTTTGTGAGTACGCGTGTTGCATCAGAAATTATTAAGTAGGATGATTTATAATCTCTTTATTTGAAAGGATTGGGACGCCTCTTCATTTAAATAAATAAATTGTAAATCACCGAACCATAAGTTTATCAATTCATTATTTACATAAATTGGGACGCTTCTTTATGCAAATAATAAATTATAAATGAGTGGGCTTAATGGTATCCAATATGAAACGAGTATGGACTCGAACCTGACAATCACCGGAATCCGTTAAAAAGGTCTAGAGACACAATCGTGTCTTACCACTCAGCAGAATCTTAAAGCCTCACTTGAACTACCTTATCTCATTCTTAAGTTATTACTGTTGCCGTTGCAAATCTTTACGATCATGAACTGCTTGTGGAGCTAACCGACTTGTGCACACTTGAACTAATGGAGTTGATTCATCCTCGAACTAACGACTGAGTACCATATTCCTTATGGGGGGGTATTGTTCTCGGAGTATAGTGTTCTTCACTATTTCCATTCTATCATTGTTTGTTACGGTTATTATCGTTATGGTTACTGTTGTTGGGTCCTGGAGCGGTCCCATCTTGTACAAGTCTATTCATCAAGTAATACAAACCTCCCTTGAACAAGCTAAACACTTGTCGATACAATATTCGATTGAGTTATTCGTTTCAGACCAGTAGTACAACAATTTCAGTCATGGTACCAACTTAGTACTGCCAAGGTAAGTCGGCTACTTACATCCATTTTAAGCCCGCGTCGATATTAATCATCGAACATTGCAGATATCAGGAAAACGGACTCTGCCTTTAAAAAAAACATAACATAAAGAAAATTAAAAAATTTTTTAAAAAAAAAAGGGGGAGGGGGGGGGGGGGGGGGGGGGGGACTTCTAAACATGCCATACTTCACACGAGTACACTTTTCTCTTCGATGTTTTCGCTATTAGAGACTCTTCTCTATAATGTTGGTATTATCAATCATTAATCGTAATGATATTTTTCTAAAATATCCATTCTAAACATCCGGTCATAGGTACTGTGGTGGGTTGTGGCGGTTCTCTTTGTGGCATTTTGATTTAGATCCAACCGACATCAATTCACGTGGGATGTCAAAACAATCAAATCACGGCATGTTAAAATGCATCCACCTAATTATGATTTGAAAACTTATATATAATTAATACAGAATGAAAACTACAAAGTCACTTCGGTTTCGTGCTGCAGAAATATCTCATAATACTTAACAGGACTAGCAGTTAGCTATGGATTAAATATTCTGGTCAACCCCTAACCAAATTTAAGGATATTTAAGAAGGGTTCGAAATTATTCAAATTTTGCTGAATAAAGTCATCATCATCTATTTGATCTGGTTTATTAAATCTTAAATCTTTTTTGGTCACACAAATCGTTAATACAATTAATCTCGGGGACGAGTTTTCTTTAAGGGTAGTACTGTAACATCCGGCAATTTTCGAAACTTTAAATGTCTATGTTACCTTTTGACATTTTGGGTCCGGTTCGATTTTTTTTTAACATTTGGACTTTTTACCGTCGCATAAAAACAATTGCCGCGTAGCCTGTAAATTTCAAAACATATTTAAATAATAAATCATAATTATTATTATTTATCTCTCATTTATAAGCTAAACATTTGCTCGGTTCCTGAGACTTTCAAATTACATGTGAAGGGGTACACTATTGAAGAATATAACAATAGTGTTACTCCCTAATACTATTCCTAATACTATTCCTAGCACTATTTGAGAATATATACTATTCCTAATACTATTCATAATACTATTCCTAGCACTATTTTGAGGAATTATATATTTCTTATCTTTTTAAATTGAATACAGGTGATGAGACGTAACTATGTGAATGAGAAAGAAATAGGTATAGGTAGGGTAGTCATGTAAGGAATATACATGATGGTGTCTAATTATTATTTTTTTTGAATTTGGTCAAGGTTTGTAGGTGACTTTAAATTGTTATTGCTATGTCTTGGAATGGGTAGTGTACCGAGATAAAAAATTTATAAGAAAAACTTTGGGCCTTGACGTGGATTTAAGGTTTATTCAAGTCGAAATATATTTTTCGGTCAAAGCTTAACAGTGTTACTCAATAATTTACCAAAGGTTTTAATTAAATATTAAAAAAAACATTTATGAAATGTTATCAAGTAAATTCTCTTTTTTATTGGAAAAATGATTTGGAAACAATGGCGTAAGTTTCGTGACTCGAATATTTCGGAACGTTAACTGTTCATCGAGTCCGAACGATAGTTATCAAAAACTACAATTTATATTTACACAATTCACCCTCTATTATTTGGTACTTGTCACTTTACTTTAAAAGTTTTATTATAAATAAAATTTTTATACCATTTCTTTCATTCATTTTTTTTATAACACACACTTAAACACTCTTCCCCTCCATAAAATCCAGCCACCCAGCCGCCGTCGGCCACCACTACCACCGCCGGAAATTTTTTCCGGCGAACTACAAAATGCTCCCCTTCACCCGATCTATCCGATCTACCACACCACGCGCCACCCTCCTCCAGCCACCGAACCTCCTCACCATCTCTTCCCAACCACCCAAGGCCGCGTTTGGTTTCTCTGGCACCCAAAAGGGTGCGTTTGTTGTTCGGGCCAGCAGGTGTACGCTGAGTTCGCGCCGTAGCAGTCGTCGACCCAACTCTTCGGTGTTGTTATAAGTCTTCGTTTACTTGGGTTCTGTTATTTTGTTGTTTGAATGTGATAAAATCCATGAGACACTTGCGTTAGACTAGTTGTGCTAGATTGATTGGTCGGCATGAAGGCCGTGTATAGGTTAAGTAAGAGTATTGTAAGCGAATATTTGGTCGAAAAATATTTTTGGCACGTTTTGGTAATAATCGACTAAAACAGAAAGTTTAGCACGTATTTCGGGGTCCGAGACTTTGTAAAATTGTATTTTTGATTTGATAATATCAAAGATGATGATTTTGTTATCGTTTCGGTAAATTGAACGCCCCGTAACTCTTAAAAACGAAGAAGTTATAACAAATTAAGTTCGGAAAATACATGTTAAAATTGACAGCTATTTTAGGCAAAAATAGCTGGTGGTCCGATTTTCAATGTCAATTTCGGGCATTTTCGATCCGTTTCAGGCTTCTTTTTTGTTTCTTTTGTTTTTGTTTTTTTTTTCGGGAAACACGAAAGCTGTTCGGAGCGAGTTTTGCATAAAGTACTTTTGGTCAAACTTACGAAGTGTGATTCTAGCGGGTCAAAACGTTGGTCAAAACAAACAGCAGTTTTTTTATAAATTTATATTGCATCAGATTTATATGCGGCCACATTTTGGTCATTTTTGTCGAGATTAAGTCCCGGCCTATACTAAAAAGTCGTCCGGAATGTCATTTCCGATAAATCTCTTTTTACGCGAGTCGTGAAAACGTGATTTGTGGCTCGTTTGGTAGGTGTCAGATTGGTTGTCAAATGTATAAATGATGTAAAAGACATATAAAAAGAATTATAATAAAAGTCTTACTAAGTGCAAAAATGTAATAAAATGGTTAAGTATTAAAAATTTACTTAGGTGTGTATATATTCAACAATTAAGGTAACTTCCCTAAAATAAATAGTTTCGAAAATAGGAAGTTCTTCTATTAAGTAACGTAAGATTAAGCGCGTTAAGAATGTTTATAAATCTCAACTGAGTGGGTGTTTTCAGGATTAAGTCGCGCAAGTGGATCCTCATCACATGTATGTTTATATATATAATATATATGATTTTGCCGCTACGATGTACACATCGTCGATGGTACTTCGAGTATATTATAATTAAGCGACATTATAGGTCGGGATCATGATGCGATTGTTCGTGACTACTTAACTAATCGATTCGACTGTTAGCTTTCGATCAGGGGAGTTTATAGCGGGGGGGGGGGCGCCCTCTTTCACTTGTTTTACATTACTTTACAAATCTTGGGGGAGAATACATGCTCATTACAACTTGTTTACATACTTGTTTACATACTTATACTCATTTACAAACTCGGTTACTTGAATTATGTCATACTCTCTTTCTACTTATGGATTTAAGTATTTAAAGCTGTTTATGAATACAATGGTTATCTTTTCATTGGATACAAGTATTTCTGGTCATCATCTCAAGTTTTTCGTGTTGCTAAGTAGCGATATAGACCACTTAATGCCTGAATCATCATGAATGTTAATTACGGATTGTATGCATGTGAATGCTATATATCAGATATCTTGGGACTAATTATCCTCTATCCAGGTGGTAAGCGCTCACTGTGAAGTGTACCGGACAACGTGTATATATATGGTCAATTTCTTTGGATGTCTTGGTCAGACACGGTAGGGCGAGAAAGAAATACTTTGGCATATTATATGCTACATAAATTAGCTTAAGTGTCTGAGCTGAGCGCAACAGTAGATACATTTATGTGATATGTATATTGTTTATAGTAGTCATATATTTAGGAAATCTTGTGGCCCTCACTACTGCTACTTGTTGAACCTTATCTGATATTGGAACTTTTCATTTTACTGCGGGAAGCAGTAGTCTCTATACTTTTTGATTTTAATATTTACATTTACAAATAATCTATGAAAACTCACCAACTTTAGTTGACTTATTTTAAGCATGTTTTTCTCAGGTGAATTAGATGCTTGGATTATCTGATGTGCATTGGAGTCTAAATTGACAAGATTTCATTTATGGATTTCTACTTACATACAAATGATCAAACCTCGTTGTATTGTTTTCAAGCTTTTTGTGGTGATGCAATTATGGGACAAATGTTATATCAATTTCAAAAAAAAATCAACGAGATTATTTTTCAAACGACACATTTAGAGGTCGTTCTTTGTATCAGTGCTGGTTGTTATTATGAAGTAACGCCCCGACATATTTCTGCTGCGACACATTTTTGGGGGTGTTACAGTTCGGAAGGTTGTATAGGGGTTCTACACTTAAAAATGAGTGCATGGCAAGGGTGTGGGATAGTTATATGATCGAGGTGACCATCATAACAATTACAGGTTTAAAACATGGGTTAATCCTAGTGCCTCTTATCATTTAGCAAATCCTAATTCTCACTATGCGGTCTCGGGATGCATCACAAAAACAAGTTCTAGAATTTAATATACTACTGGTACACTCATATAATTTAATACCGATACCAATGCTCCAGAAAAGGCTACAAAAGGACCATAAGTACACATCCGTAACGATGGAAGAATAAACACATACAGGCATTGAGTCTTAACTCGAACAATCTAAAGGTTATAATGATCTTCGGTATCAAAATGGATGCAGCCGAATTCCTAATGACTAAAGGCGAAACTACATATTTTTTAGGCTGGTTTTTGAGGGTTTTTGTGCTAGTCATATAAATTCCTATCCATGAGACGCTAATAATACTCAGTTTTCGTCGGTATGTGTCATATAATTTTTTAAATTTTGGTCAAAATTACGTGCTCATATGCTATGTTTTGATATTATTACCATCATTTAAGGAGAAAAAAAAATGAATTGAAGGACTAGTTTCTAAGACTTATTTCCCCCTGCACTTAAGTTGAACATTGTCCTCAATGTTCTTAAAAAGTACACGTAAAAACGAATAAAGGGATAAGAAAACAAGTAAAAGAAACTAATACTCCCCTGGTTTGCTTAATAATGGAGAAGAAACATGCGATAACTAGTTAAATCGTCCTCCAAGAATCGTCATATGAAACTTCCTAAGAACTTTCAAGCTTCTTCTCATCAAATATAACCTGTAAATCAAAGACAAAGACAACCACACCTAGCGTAAAATCGGCGGGATAATGATATATACAATGAAACTTTAGGGTCGCCTCTATGAAAGCAGTAAAGATAGGATGAAAGTGATGATATAATCATATGTTTCTGCAGGTTTACAAGAAAATTACAAATTTTGTATATTGTACAAATTATTTTTCGAAAATAATTGAAAATATTTGAATTTTCACATGGCTGGGGGCGTGATGCCGTCTTCAGCCACTGTGAATATTTCTTCTTCGTTTTTATTGAAAAATTTCCTACACGCAATTTTATTAGTTATATCCTGTGTATAATACTGCATAAAAAAAAAAAAAAAAAAAAAAAAAAAAAAAAAAAAAAAAAAACCACACTCACAACCAACAACACAAAAAAAAAAAAAAAAAAAAAAAAAAAAAAAAATAAAAATCCTTGGATTAAATCATTACAATCATATGACCTCAAATAAATATATTAATCTAAAACCATTTTATTTCATATGTTTGATTGGTACTTTAAACCATATATTTTCCCCTACACTTATTTTATGCAAAATACCTTTGATTGTTAATAAGATGAAGTTAAAATAAAAACAAAGCATGATTACAAAATAATTCAAAATAAAAGAATAAACGAGAAGAATTAAAACACAATACACTCCTAAAATGCGCGGGGAAAAATAATTATTGAGTTGCTCCCAAAAATCGATTTTTTGTTTTTTAAGTCTTGTAGCTTGACTCGGAAGTCCACATCCATACATGACATTCGTTTGTAGGCTCACGTGCCAATGTATGAGCCATTCTTTCATACTTTCATCCACTTGGTATTCGGGACCTAGGTTCAAACAATTCTTGTACATAAATTTGTTCTTCTCGTAAGCATTCCTAAATCTGTTAGTTATATCTCTTTGACTTAGCACAAGGATGGGTGGGATCTTACTCCACGATACGTGCCCCCAACTTTTAAACCTAGGTATAGTCGTGGAGGAATTTATGTGTGGGGGGAATTGGAATTGGTATTTGCAAGATCCTTGTGAAGGACATTAACCCTTTAGCACATATCATATTTAGTGACCCTTCTAAAGGGTTTGCCCATCACAACTTCAACTATATCTTCTAGGATAAACTCTCCTATGTCTTCTAATACCACAAAATCCGTGATGTAAGTGAAACTTCCTACAAACACATAAACATCCCTCACAATTGCAACTAAGTTTTTCCCTGTACTTTCTAATCCTTCTACCATTATAGTATTATAGGCCTTACGCGTAATAGTGTTTATTAGTAAAAAAGGGTCAAAGTAGGCGACACACTTCCTAAAGCGAATCATACATTGGAATGCCAAGTCATCCCCATCAAAATTATTAATTACCCTTTGGTGGCATAACTGTCCTGCATTACCATTAGGGAATGTCAAAAAAAGCTGACTCCGACCGAAATCCCGACCCGACCCGAGCTTATTCGAGTCGGGTCACTCGGGTCAAAAATCTTATTCGGATCATTTGGGTCAACCCGAATGACCCGAGTTCTAAATAGGGTTGGGTCTCGGGTGAAATGTTTTGGCTAACTCGGGTTCGGGTCAACCCGATTGACCCGAATAATTTTAAAATTTTTTTTTTCAATATAAATTAATAGATTTTAAATTTAAAAAAGTAAAAAAAATGATTTTTTTTTGTCATTTTACTCAAATTCGGGTTGACCTGAACACGAATTGACCCGAACCCGAGTAACCCGAGTTTTAAACAAGGTCGGGTTCGGGTATGGTTTTTTTGAGCTTTGACCCGAATTGACCCAAACCCGACCGACCCGACCCGATTCACACCCCTAATTACCATATTCCTCTAGCTCATTTAGGACTTCATCGTCATTAGAATCATCATCTGAATCTAGAAAAAGAGAAACAAGTGGTGTATATATCGATTTGTCATCGGGATTAAGGTTATCCTCATCAATTTCATTAGGTTGTTGTGTGAAACCATTAAGAAATTGGTCAATGTTATCTAGGTGAGAATCGATGTAGGTTGAGATTGCCTGTAGCTCGTTGAGCTCTTGGACAACCTTTGCGGGAAGCGCAGTTGGCAGGGCAGATGGGTTATTGGTTGGTGGTGGATTCACGTTCTCCATAGTGAAGAATGGAATAGTCAATGAAAAATTACGAACAAACGCACAAAGAAAAGATAAAATACAAGAAAGCTAATATACTGAAACTAAAATTCTCACTTAATAGGAATCAAGCGAGTAGACCTAAGCTAAACAATGATCGAAACCAAATTATTCCCAGGCAGCGGCATTAAAAACTTGATACGGGTCTCGTAAAGACTTCAACAATAAGTTTTTACAAACTCCTATGCAGAGTACCCAACCGTTGTAGTGTAGTATGCAAGACTCGAGGGTTGTTATCGTTCTCTAGGGGAAATAGTTGGGAAGGCTCGAACAAGAATCTAACAAAGGTCTACGGGGTTGAGAGAAGATTCTTTTTGTATTTTTATTTTATAGAAAAACAGGTAAAATCATGGTTTGAGAGGTTTGTTTGTTTAATCTAATTAAACTAATAATAATAAAATAAATCTAAACTACTTTGGTGATAACTATATGATAAACGAACATATTTACTTAAGCATGCACTACTCCTTAGCATGTTTCTCCTAGATTTGTTGCTTTGTCACACCTGTGATGATCTGTGTAAGTATTCCTAAGTCATGAACGGAATTACTCGAACCCACGTCTAGTAATATGTGTTAAGGCATTGCAAAAGTTAAGGTAGTATGAAGACTATTACAGGCCCCTAGAGTATATTTCATGCAATTGATATCTTAAGGAGGGTCAACTCATATTTGGTGGCAAGGGTAGTATGAAGACTGTTACGATGATATTCTTCTACACACTTGCGTTTCCCCTAGAACGTCTTTGCCAATATATTTATCTTATGGCGTAGTTTTCTAAGCTAAACGGACACATCCATAACAAGAAAGACAACATTAAAAGGATCTACATACTTAGTTTTATGCAAGACAAGTAACTACTAATTGATCTAGCATGCATAGCAATAATGAAGAAGAAACAAGTAATCTATCACAAAACACATCGACATATTACGTGATAAGGGATATAAATGAACTTCACTTGATATTTTGACGTCGTTTCATAGAATTTCATGACACGTGCTTGTTAATTTAGACGTCGTTGCCTTGTAATTGCGACGCCGTTCTCAATGCACTGGATGTTTTCTTCAAAGATAGTTGGTGTAGTGTCGTAGTCTTGTCAAGTTTCTTCTCCAATGAGCCCAAGTCAGTGTATTTCATCCAAAAGCCTATCCAAATGCTCAAAACTCAAAAACAAACGATTATGCACCCCCCCAAATTTTTTAATTGGGATATTTGCATTATTTAGTGGGTTATGAAAAATGACCCCGTAAAAGTGTATAAAATGACTACTCTCAGCACATCCAAAATAATTACTTTGTTCCTTCATGAAGGTTTGTGTGCGCAAAACATCTTAATTTTGTTTCTCACGACATTCATTAACTATGAAAAAAACAGAGAAAAGAGAGATTCCCACAATTCTTAATATAGCGAAAATTTTCCTATTAAGAGAGAAAACTCAAAATTAGTAGGAGTTTGGCGAACTTTTTTTGGTTATTTTTTTCGATGCATTTAGCTCTAAAACAAGCTCCTTGTAATTTGGTCCAAGTAGTTCATGTGCCAGATTGTGGTCTTACCAGTTCCAGGAGGACCCTACAAACTATAATATAATCATGTGTTAAAGATAGTAGTAGAAAACTTGTTGCGACTTATAAGCAAACTTGTTGCGCCTTATAAGTCAACTTGTTGCGGCTTAGATTGCCTTATTAGCTGATGCTTATGGACTTAAAAGAATTGTTTTCGTAGAACTATTACGATATTTATATTCTATTACATTCTCTCATGTTTTGGTGGATGCCATAACATGTACGTTATATACCAACATAACGTAACAGTGCTTATGTTATCTGGTGATCACAAATCATCAATGCATTCATTACAACAACATTCTTGACGTTCAAGTTTGCTTCAACGAGTTTGCACCCGACAGTAAATCACTTAAGGTAAGAATAAATAAATGCTTAATGCATTTTATGTCAAAGGAATTTTATTCAACCCACTATTTTTTTATAAAAAATGACACAAATTTTTTATACTTTTACAAAATATTTTTAGATTTAAAGAAAATAATTTTATTCAAAAATATTTTGATTCAGTTTTTCTACCAAAAAACGGTAGAAAATATTCCAGAATTCCACCTCCCTCAGAAAAGCAAAAAATGAAGGTCCTGGACTGGGCGACCCCTTAATTTATCAGGGGCGGCTGCCTTTAATTTTAAGGGGACCGACACCCTAATTAAGGGGACCGCCCAGACAAAAATCCAGCTCAGCTGGCCTATAAATACTAGACTATTCCCCACTGATTTTCTCACCTTTTGTACACACTTTCTTTCTGTTCTAAATCAGTTTATACATCACCTACAATCCTTTGATCATTTAATTTAAGCATTTGTTCTAAGTGATTCAAGCTTATTCCTCCAAGTGCAAGAAAAGAACTCTCGTTATCATCAAGATACGGAGTTATGTAGTTTAGTTAGTGCATTCGGGACATGTCTTATATTCACAATGTATAGACCGAGTCCATGTATTCCAAACTTGTGTAATAGTTAGATCATGCCTGATCATGGTGTGTATAGTTTTTAGATGGTGGTGATCATAGGAAGTATAGTTAGATCGGGGTGATCTTAGTAAGTAGTGTTAGATTGGTGTGATCGTAGTAGTGTCTAAGGAAGTATGTGAGTGAAGTTGAAAGTCTTGAAGGTGAAGTGAAGTCGTGAAGTGAAGTCGTGAAGTGAAAGCGAGTTGTGTGGTGAAGAGAAGTGTGGAATTGATGTGAAGTAGTGTTGTTAGTTGTGTTAGATGGTTTAGCTAGGATTAGACTCGGACAAGGTGTGGCTTCTTAGTGTCAGAAAATCAGTGTAAGTAGTTGTGTTCGGTTTTCTTCGCCTAAAGGGAGCTTGTTGACTAGTGAAGTAACTCTCGAGTTGGGTACCCGGGGAGTGGAGTAGGGCGAAGAGGTGCTTAATTGACCGAAACCCTTATAATCAGTAGTTCAGTTTGCACTTTCTTTTACTTTTCGCTTTACATCTTTATTTACCTTATCGCCTTACATTTATATTTGCATTAGATCTATATGTGTGTTGATCGTTGCTTATATTGTTTGGATGATGATTGTGTCATAGATAGAAGTTAACATTGTGATTGTGCTTATATTACATGTTCTAATGGATATAGATATCATATTGCATCTAACTTGATGGATAATTTGATACGAAATATTTTAAGTTTTTAAATGGAAACGTATTCACCCCCCCCCCCCCTCTACGATTTCCACAATTGGTATTCTATGATTTCCACAATTGGTATCAGGAGCCACGTCGCTCTAATTTTCAAAACAAATGGTTTTAAAAATTGAGTACGATCCATGTATCAAATTACCCATGAAGGGGGATTAAATATGAAAAGTGTTTTGTTGCTTAACTTGTATTAGTTTTGTTGTTAAATACACTAATTATACTAGCTCGAGGTAAAAAATGATGCTTAAAATAAGTGTTATATGTTCGGTATCAAGTTCAGAAAGTTGTACACCTTTTTGCAAAGTCAGTAAACAATTTTGTACAAAAAATGGCAAATCTGAGTGTCAGATGGCCGGCCCCCTTAAAGTGTATGGCCGGCCCCCTTAATTCCTGGCCGGCCCCCTTATATTTAAGGGGACCACCTGTCTGATTCGGCAGTTTTTCAGAAACTTTGAAAATTCATATAAAATCAACCGTAAGTCCGTAGAAGTCGTGCCACCCGCCATTTCGAAGATAATTGAGTCTACTTTCATTTATAAAATAATTCAGTATTTATTTCAAACTTAAGTTAGTCAGAAAGGCAAAATACTACTTATTGTCCAAAACGTTGAGTCTCGTTTTAACGTAATACTTGTATTTTATCTTTTCCTTTCGAGTCGGACATTTCTAGTCGGTATATCTTTGAAAAATGGTGTAATTAACCTTTCAAAAATATTAAAATTGGTTAATTTTTGAAATGGGGAGGAAACTAATTTGTTTTCAAATAAAACCGAGCTATGTATACATTGTTGTATCTAATACACAAAACGACGACAAGCATTTTATGTGTTATGCTATATGATTATGTGCATTTCTTTATGTCTTAAGTTTGTTAGTAGAAATTATTAAATGATCGTTGCTATTTGTAATTAAGCTAATTGAATGTCTAAGCACATGTGCCATGTACACTATTTGTTTGTAGCTAGTTTTTCGGATTATGCATAACTAGAACTTATGCTAGATTTCTTGCATTAAGATTGCGAAATTGTTCTTGCATTAATCTAGGCACAAATCATTTAAATTTCACAAATGTTACCCATTAAACATCTTTTAATTCTTTCAGTATGAGAATATATTAGGAAGAGAGTTCAATTAATTTTTGTCAAGTATTTTATTAAATGGAGTTAATAGGTCACCTAAATATGTCTACGATTTAATCTATTTTCAACAACACGTTTAAATATTTTCAACAACTTGCTTTGTTTGACCTTGGGTTGGTTAAACAGAAAAAAGAAAAAAGATTGTATATACATTAGTAACTAAGAAAAAAAATTGACTTGTTTTGCATGGTTTTAACATACTATATATATATATTTAAACATATAGTATTTTACAAAAGATGTGTGTTGTATAAAAATGATTAGAAAACTCATTTATATACTAATAAAATGTCAAAATCTATGCATACTATACATAACAACAAATAATTTTTCGCGCAAGTAAAATTTACCACAATCTTGAAATAAAAAATTAACTTGTCATCATTCATCAACCTCACCTTACAACTAATCTTGGGATTAATGGAACACGTTATTTAAATATTTTCTTTTAAATGAGTGTTCGTGATGATCAAGAAAGATTTCGAGAATATATCAATTTATTATTCAAATTATGATTGATATCTTTATTGAATCTAATTGACAAGTTTTCGTGGACATGAAATCGGATTCTTATTTGTTTAGTTTCAAGATTATATCAAAACATAACAAAAGATATTGTAACACCCCCAAAAATATGTCGCAGCGGAAATATGTATGGGAGCGTTACTTCATAATACACAGCACAAGATACAAGAGAACGACCTCTAAATGTGTCGTTTGAAAAGTAATATCATTGATTTCCTTGAAATTAATATAAAATTGGTGCCATAATTGCATCACAATGAAAAGCTTGAAAATAATCCAACGAGATTTGATCATTTGTATGTAAGTAGAAATCCATAAATGAAATCTTGTCAATTTTAGACTCCATTGCACATCAAGTAAGCCAAGCATCTAATTCACCTGAGAAAAACATGCTTAAAAGTGTCAACAATAAAGTTGGTGAGTTCATAGAGTTTTGTAAGTATAAATATAAATGTTGGAATCCAAGGATTTATAAAGTATATATGATTATTTCAATCCTTATAATAATCGCCCAAAAATGTAAGAGTAAATGTAGAACCAAAAGAGTCTAGTGTTTATTGCTTCGCCGCAATATAATGAAAAATGTTCAGAAATTTGTAATGTTCAATAAGTAGTATGGACAGTGAGATCGTTGATTTTCCAAAATGTATGGGTCTACTATAACAAATACAGTACTGATTCGTTGATGGTATATATATAAAATACTAATAGGCAAATCCAAACTCTTCACCCTTGACCAAGGTAAAAAGTCAAGACC